>APFE030498373.1:85641-119701 GCA_000404065.3 Pinus taeda | reverse complement strand
TTTTTTTTTGCGTATGTTGTTGGTGGCCCATGATAATAGAGCACATGGATTACATGTGATGAAGCCTTTGAAAGGATTCGGGATTCTCAATTGCAATGTTCTTGAATTAAGTTGAGGGATCACTTGGTTGAGCTAGGATGTTGGTCATCTTGAGTTCATTTAAGTTAAGGTATGACTACATTTGAGCCAAAAGATAATAATAGAGCTATTTCTGGCCAGTTTTTCTATTTACCAGGCTAAATCATGGTTGGCATTGTTTATATGTATTGTTTCTATGTATATATATTTTTATAATTATTTCTCTTATATTTTATGATAATAAGTGGTATCAAAGCCAAGGGATCATGGACCTATAGAAAGAGGCGATGATTGCAAATTCCAACACATTGTTTGTTGATATTAACACTAACATAGAGAAGATCATTTGGGATTTGACTCACATACATGAAGGTTTCCTTAGAAAAAATTGAGGTTCAATAAGGTAAAATATAGCAACAAAATCAAGATTAAATGACGAGAACACCTAATGCGAGAAGGTGTGCATAAGAGAGAGAATGGTGGCATAAATATTGGAAAACAATAGAAATAGAAAAAATAAAATAAAATACTTTTGAAATGAAATTTGTAAATTACATGTGTACCAACATTCAACTCTAAGACTTGGATAAGCATGCATACCCTTACTAGTAAAGTCTTATAGTAGTCCTAGGTGATTGGGGAGGAGAACATGTAGATTTCCCAAAACAAGTTTAAAGGGGACGATCTTAGGATAATGTTTACTTGTTGAAAGAGTCAAAGATGTTAGATCCATAGTGGTGATTTCAAGAACATGTTTTTGGTTGCTTGTGATATTAGACCCCATGGATTACATGCATGATGAAGGCTTTAAAAGGGTTGGGATTCTTCATTGTAATGTGATTGAATGTAGTGGAGGTATCACTTGGACAAGCTACGAAGGTGGTTAATTTGGATGCTTTCAATTCAAATGCATCACTGCATTTAAGCCATAAAATAATAATATATTTATTATTCGCTAGGTTTCACCAAATTGGCATTTTTCAGGGCATGATGTGCATGGTTTTTGTTTATTTTGGCTCTATATATATGATTTTTATCATTAATTATTTTGTATTTTTTATTGATCCAATTAGAGGTAAGACAGTATTTAACAAACTTATCTTAAAGATATTGGATAATTATAATATAACTAAAATAAAAGATAATATAATAATAATAATCGCAACTTTAAGGTCATGACCGCAGAGAGGCCAAAACTCAAATTGTGATGGGTAGGCATCCGCTTCTTTTTGGGCTAGGCCACCTCAACTTACGCAATGATCTCACTACTAAAGTATACATAATTGACATACTCTACCTGCGACCCACTTTGGATTTGAATGTTGTAAACCGCTTAGAATTAAACACATGCCTACCATTAGGACAACCTCAATGAGAGCTATATAATATATAATAGTATATAATAGTATATATATAGTATTTCATATAGATAAATGTAGTGTAAATTTGGCATAAACTGTTTTCATTTTTTCAAAAGTGGGTGTGAGATATTTTAGAATACGAAAATGAACCTTTTCTTGTACCAAACACATAGATTGAAACGAATGTATTGCTTTTAGTGTATGATTTTATTATTTATTCAACAAAGCACATTGAAATCATTGTGTTATAAATTGAATAGAAATTAGATTTTAATAAAAATTGGCATTGAATAAACGTTGGAATAAAAATTAACATAGAAACTGGTTTTTTTTATCATTTATTTATCAATGCACATTGAAATCAATATGTCAAAGATGAATAGAAATTGTAATAAAATAAAAATTAATATAGAAATAGAAAAATTAAACTCACATAAATTAAAATAGAAATTGGAATGTGAATAGAAACTAACATTGAAAACATTGAAAATAAATAGAATTAGAAATTAAAATACAAATTTACATTGAAATCGAAATATAATCGATATGAAAACTAAATAAATGCAATGATTTTGGCATATAATCATTAATTTCAATTTCAATGTAAATTGTGTACTTATTTTAGTGTATTTTTTATTATCTATTGATCAGTGCACACTCAAATCATTACATTAGAATTTCAATACAATCTAAAGTATAAATTGAAATTGATATAAATCAAAACATAAATCGAAATGAAATTTCACATTAACATAGAAGTTGAAATGGGAATTGACATTTACAGTGAAATCAACACATTATTTTTAATGTACTTGAATTGATTCAACATTGTTATTTTGTTTCTATTCAATGGATTCATCATCTAACTCTTTAAATATACTTCTAAATAATACTTTCTTTTTGAATAAACCAAGAAAACAAAGTAAATTTAAAACCATTTCGATGTTGATAGATTGATTCAACTTTGTTTATTTACTTGTTCTGAGCCTATTCTTCATGTAACTCTTGAAGTATATTTATGTATGATATTTCTCTATATTTAAAAAAAAAAAATTGAAACATAGTAAATCCAAAATGATTAGATTCATCTCAGACATATACATATACATAAATTTATTTGTCTAAAAACTTGTGTGATTATACTAAAAAACTAAAACATAAAGACAATAGGTTAACCTTGATCCTTCTTGATACTAGTATCTATACTTTCAACCAATTGAGAAGAGCAAGTAAATTCAAAATTATCTTAGACATACACAAAATTTTGATAATATGCAAATCATGTGTGATCACCTAAGGCTAGAAATAGCCTATATACATCTTATCCCAAGATCTATCAAGTGCTTAGAAGGATCAACTCTCTCTATATGCAAATATTTCTCCATGTTTTTTCCTTCAAAAAGTGTTGTCAGCTTTAGATATTTAATCCCTCTAAATAGTGGATAAATCGATGGTGAAGATGGACCTAAGATACTAGAAATCAAATATTGCTTGTACAATTGGATTTCAAATTTTAATGTTATAAGGTGACTAAGATCCAAAATAGGTAACACCCCTCACCCACCCTCATATAGAGGTAGAGTGGGGTGTTAATGGCGGAGGTGTTAATGTGCATTGCACATTAACACCCGCCACCCTCCCCCTCACCCTCATATATTAAATGTAATCCTTAAGTGATTTTAATAACTTAAATTTTTATGAGTTGAAATGTTACCTTATAAACTAGACCTGCAAGTCATTAACAAGCTAAAAAAGAAAGAAAGGAACAAGCTAAAAAGGAAAGAATAGGAATCGTTACGAAAGGATATCTCAAATAAATAGTCATACTAGCTCAATTTAATTGTTCTTATTTAACACTATGAAGAATATTCTAAGCTTCACTCTTTTCAAGATAAGAATCATGGTGGGTGCTCACAAGGTTAGGAATATAGTATCCTTATCTCATGTGTGTATCGTTCATAAATTTCAAGCTTTACAGCAGTAAGTTAATTTCTTAGGATGATTTACTAAGAATTATGCTACTTGACTTTATGGTTGTTTGTACTTATTAATAAATATGAGGAGTTCATTTTGGATGAGCAAGCCAATTAAACTCTTCGTATTGGAACCGTGGACAGATTTTCGTATGATTTATATGAAAAATGGGTTAATGATAGATTTGAAATTGAAGATCTCCAGCTATATAAAGCGGAGGTGCTTAGTGTTTTGCAAAAATATCATTGGAATGAGAAAGGATTGCTTGATTACCATCTTTCCATATGAATTCAAAGGGAAATGGGAGCATAAGGGCGTAATCGGGATAGGCTTTAAAATGGTATGCATACCCATTTCCCAACTATAGATCAGTAAAAAAACAATTAACAAGGGGGGAAGGACATAAGGGAACAACACAGAAAGAAATATAATTGGAAATTGAAAATTGAAAATTCTACTTTTTCTTGCCTTCAATGTATTATGGATTAAAAATTATAAAATAGAAATCCCTTTACCTACCTGACAATTCCATGAGATATGTAATAGCTATATGAATTCTTGAATTCCATGAGATATGTAATACCTATATGGATTCTTGAGGAGCAGCAGAGCTGAGCTATGCAAAATAGTGATTTAAGCTATAGAACATAGATCACGTAATACTTGTTCCTTATTGTCAACTAAGGCATGGATATTTGGATCTGGAACTTAGCGGTTTATATATTAAGATAGGGATTTTATGGATTTTTTTTTATATGAGGAACCATGGATCTTAGATTAAATTATTTCTTTCCCTATCATAATTTGAAATTCTTGTGGTTAGCAAGTTACTTTTCAAATAAAAATTGTCTACTTATATTAGAAAGGTTTTTTTTAAGCAATAAATTTTATTCTTATAAAGTGCCCACAAATAAGTTAGCTTTCAACATAGAATGGTATGATGACACCCAAATGGGTTTTGACTATCAAAATTTCTTTTTAAAAGGATGGAATGGTAATGTAATACAACTTTTAAAGGAGATGGATGCATTTATTCATGGGTTATTGTTGGATGCGGGAGGGGAAAAAAGTCGAGAAGGAAATATAAGTTGAATTCGTAAAATATATGGAAATGGTTACAATTTGAAGGTTGACTACATACAAAAGAAATTTTTTCTGGTTTCAATATGCATGTGTTTATGATTAAGGAATTTATTGGAATACCATGAAATGATGAACAATACAAATTTTGGATGGTTTCCTGAGGTAATCATGGTGTAATGGATGTGACTTGACATAGTATGGAACTTATCTTCAATTTTAATATTGGTCTTTATCTACAATTTCCTTGACCTTCATCCATGTTCAAAATATTTTTATTGTTGGTATTGTTCCCCAACAAGTGAAATGTTTGTAGCAAGCTCTAACCATTTTGAGCTTCAAATCATGGTGCTTTGAGAGAATTCCCTTTGCAACATGATTGACTAGAAGTTTGACCATAGGATGGTGCTTCCCTTATTCGTCATGGAGTTAATTTGATCAATGCATAACCATATTTGAGAATCTAAAAAAGAATTGTATGCCATTTTTCTCTCCTAGAGGCATCCAATTATACCAAACAATGATAGGGGTTATTGGAGCTTTTAAAACTATTATCAGCAAAAACTAGTTCTAACTCTATTACAAGAAATTAACAAAATATTGATTCTTCTTTTGTGGATGTCTAGAGAACATATTCCATTTTACATGAATTTTTGGCTTCATGAATATATTGTGCATATATTAACCTTCTTGATCCTCCTAGGACCTATAAAAATTGTGCATATATTAACCTTCCTATCTACAATAAAACATGAATTGATGGAGGAAAATAGGTGCATAGTATATGTTCATCTAGTACTTACAAAATAGTTCATAGGAAACAAATACGAGGAAAAACAAACAACTAAAAATACATATTTTTACCTGATAGGAAGTGTTGGTTAGCTTAGACTTCACAATGGTATTAATAAATATTCTATTCATTTAGATGGTCGACTTACCAACTTGACGACCCACTTATACCATATTTATTGCACACTATTCACTTCTCTGTAAATCAGTCCTGATGATGGGTCTTGGTCTAGACTTGAAACATCGACAAATAAAAGATGAACATTGTGGAATATCCGAATTCAGTTTCTCAAAATATACATCTACTACCTTATTTGAGTGACTCAAAATCCATATTGATTATAGTTCATAACAATATGTTTATTTTAAATATGTTTTTTAAATTCCTTAAAATGGTGTGTCAAATATCTTATACAATATCCTGAATGCTAAAGTTGTCTATGAATTTATGTCGAGACCACTAGTATTTTAAACACGTATTATTTATTTAATGAAATATTGAGATAAATCCCCTTGTAAATGAAATTATACTCTAGTATATATACCTCCAATAAACACGTTTTATAAAAGTAATGATTTGGTATTTTAAAAATGCTTATGAATAGACCTAAAAGACAATGTTTACAATGCAAAATTTAAGATGGCCAATCATTAATTTGAGTATATATTTTTAACTTGATATACTAATGATATTATACTAGTTGGGTTCAACATTATATTATAGGCTATATATCTCTCCTAGAAACAACATTTAAAAAATCTCTTATTTTCCCCCTTAAATATGGACTATCCCAACTCAATTTTGAAGAGGTTTTTGAAGCCACTTTCCTTTTAAAAAAAAAAATGACCATTTTTCCTTAAATATGGACTATCCCAACTCAATTTTGAAGAAGGTTTTTGAGCCACTTCCTTAAAAAAAAAAAAAAAAAACGACCATTTTTCCTAAATTTTGATATGGGTATGTTTATGATGATTTTAAGAATCCATTTATCAAATAAATATCTAATATCCATCTCGTAAATGTTATACATTTCCTTTACATAGGTTGTAGAAAATTTGAGAAACTTGTGGCAATTTTCCAAATCAAAATATATATTATAATGTTTTACGTTCACTTCCTTAAAAATTATAGGTTCTTTCTCCTTCGAATACATATTCCTACTAATCGTTAACAAATGAAGTGTTTCTTACTACACCAATAATGGAAATGATTGAAATTGATAAAACATTTATTTTGTTACCATTAGGTTTATTTATAAAAAAAATTAATGAAATGGTTTCAACTATAGAAATAAAACATATTGCACTTCATATACTTTAATTCCTCATGCTACAAAGACGTTGTTGTCACTAGGTTAACATTTAACATGATTTAGTCTTTCCTTTCCATGAATTAGAAAAAAAAGCCATGCAATACTAACATCAAGAGGTTTTCGAGAAACCCACTAAAGTGAAGGCGCAACTTGTTCTATCATTTCGACTCCTCAAGGTCATAAATTGTTTCACAACAAAATCATATTGAAAAACAAAAATGAAAAATTAAAGAACCAAACTATTAGCGATGAAAATCACTAGCATGTACCAAGAAATGGAGCCAAAAAGGTGAGTCAATTATATTTATAAATCATGTTACATTTTAATTGTCAATCAAAGGTGCATATTAATGAGATGTAGAGTTGTAAATGCATAATCAAATTCTAATATAATAAGAGAATACTCCAAACTAGAAAGTAAGCTTAAAATCAAATGCAAATCAAGAAAATGTCTAACAATAAATGGATGCATATTTCACTTTAAGTTGAATTTTACATGAGTTTCAGATCTATAAATCATTACAATATTTCACTCTTGATAGTGAGGGTGTTTATGCAAAGATATTGTTAACTCATTGAATAACAATTTAAGTGGATGACTTTTTATAGGTAATAATGAACTTGCATAAGTGAAACATACCACACTTCATAAACTCAAAGCATACCAATTCAATGTTGGCAATACCAGTATTTAGACATCATCATTCTACTAATATCCTCCTATCACCATGTTATCTTTTAACATGGATGAGACTTTTTCTTTCCATTACTTATTACTAATGTCATTAGCAAGATTTGATAAAATGAAACACACTTCTGTAAACAAAATAAATGAATGAATATTTAATAAAATCATTTCAATGATTTATAAGGATTGGGTTCAATTATTCCAAAAATAATATAGTAAACTAGACTATAACATTGTAAACTAAATAAAATCCCAATATTAATAGCACTCAGGGATGACGAACTATGTAAAGATAATTATCAAGAACTTTTATCGTATTGTATCATAATCTAGACATATGGTTCAAGGTTTCTCCCCTTGAAAAGGAGAAAGCACTCTTATTTATATGTAAAGTTACTTTTGGAATAGGATAAAAATAATTAATTTAGATGCAAAATATCTCTTGTGGTTACAACCATTTGCTAATAAGTAGAAACCAAAAATCAACTAGTAAATCGTTACAAGATATTTGATCATTATTAAAACCTCATCAAACTAATATTGTTTATTGTCAAAGATTCCTTCTACAATCGAGATATTTGATGATGATCAAAATCCATTAAAAATATTTAATGGTTGAAGATAAAATTTTAATTTGAGGCTAGGTAGTAAAAATTCGCATTGGTGAAATCTCCAAATATCTATCTGTGTAATCACCGTGAAACTCATCTACCATTAAAGAATAAGCAAAATGAGTTATTTTTATAAGATTCTAACATGAACTCAATTGGAATAGTAAAAATAAATGTATTTTAAAATATTGTGCCTAATGCCACATGTAAATATTAAAATTGTCTTAATTGAATGTTATAGATAAACAAAAAAATTATCAAAATTCAACGAAATCAATATAAAATGATGGAAATTTTGAGGAATCAATAGAAATCTTAGAACTTCTTGAAATCCACAAGGGGTTTTGAGATTATGTGGAGAGGCCGATGAATAACAACCACGAATAAGCACCATAATTTTCCATACTTCATCATGTCCTTTTATGTTGGGGAAAGGACGGGCCCTTTTGGATGACTATTTCCTAATTCAATGGATATTTCATACTTCATGGTGGTCAAGATTTCACATGGATATCTTGATTTTCTTGAAAGAAGGAGAAAAAACCACACATAATTTTAATGGCTAGGGTATAGGTTAGAAGTAGAAGCAAGAGTTGATACTCATATTTCTTTAGGGACTCACATCCCTATAATTTTTAGGATATGGGTTAAAAGTAAAAACAAGAATTGATACTCATATTTCCTTCCGACCTCCCACCAATTTTAAAAGAAGAAAATCAAGATAAGGGTTTTTTTTGTTCCTAACACACGTAATGAAGGTACCTCGTGGTTGGAACATATCTTATCAGCTTTTTTTGGAAAATAGATTGCAATTTAAAATCTAAAGAGCCTATATGCAACTGGTTTATTAGTCCTACCAAAATAAGCCCGCGGCGTTTGCACTAAATGTAATATTAAATATAATACTAAACTTTTATAGAAAAAAATATAAATATTTTTTAATATAATAGAAAGTATATTTTTAGCATTTCATTCCTCGATATAATTAATATATTATCGGAGCCTTGCCAAGTTATAATTCATCTATATAACCACCTAAACGTGTCATCATGTTGTTGATACTATTAATGAACAAAATGGGAGTTTGGCAATCTTGAGTTGTCCACATATGTACCTCCGCAAAATAACCATGAGCATACTTAGCTCCTTAAGATGATGGCTAGCGATAATTTGCTCGTTAGGCATTTTACATTTGAGCTTGTTACATTATTTATTTTCCTCTACAATTTGTGTGTAATAGTCGTTAACGTTATTCGAAATATTCCAATGGATACACATTGAATACCCGAACGATGTGTTCAGGCATCTCTAATAAGCCATATATATGAGATATCTGCATTCCTCCTTCAAGTGACGCGGAGTCTCCATGAGTCCTGCCGAGTAAACTGCTGGTATGGTGCCGAGGGACATAATCTCAGTTTAATAATTGTTATAGAGGAGACTTCAGTTGCATCTATATTTTGGCCCATACTTTTCTATTTAGTATGTAAATTTTTATCATAGGTTGATTTTTGGGAACGAAGAGTAAAGATAGTGGAGCTTGTGGTGATTGTAATAGAGGCGAAAACGGTGTTCCAATGAAACTCTTCGTTTTAAGATCGAAAAATTCATGGATATATACATTAAACTCTCTCTTAATGTTTTATGAGTAGAGCAACTATGACAGTTTGGCAATGGTTATGCGTCATTCTGCTACTTACCCGTTTCAACATTATCAAACATGTAAGTTATGTAGACAGTTACTGCAATAAAGCCGTTCAAATTACTTGACCTCGAATACTGAAATCATAAAACAAGTAAATTATCTATCCTAGTTATAATATTATCTATTGCAGGGATGGAAGTAGAAGTGCAGAGAGTTTACCTTATGTGTGGTTTGTTGTGTTATTGAATACTAAGCGACGATTTCTTGGTCAACATTGGTACCATTTAAATATCGCGGAATGCTAGTGATACTTGTGTTGGGCTTTGCAATGCTTCCAGGTGCTCTTCGCTAGTATTAAATATGGAATAGGAGAAGGGCTGTTGCAAATTTCTATTTTTTAGATGGAACGAACAAATAGATGTTAAATTGAATAGATAGGAAAATTCAAATAATCTGTATAGATATAGTTCCATGTGTAATACTAATATCAGCATAATGGCACCTCACCTTTGGTGTACATGCTCTTTTACAGGGAACTATATCCTAGTTTATGCATTCGATCCCAAGCTTTTACAGGGAATTATCCTAGTTTATTCATTCCATCCAAATTAAGAATAAAATAGATGGTTTTTAATTAATTGAATTTCTGCATGAATAAGGGTTTTTAATTAATTGAATTTCTGCATGAATGAGTATTTTGGGTGGTTTGGGTGGTTTATGAAACTGTAAGGATGGAAAACCATTTTCTAGATTCTTTTGTCCATTTGCCAAAAAAATTATATTAGAAGACTCTTAATTCAATTTTACCAGAAAAAATAGGTTGTTTTTAATTAATTAAATTTCGGCATGAATGAGTATTTTGGGTGGTTTATGAAATTGTATGGAAAACTATTTTCTTATTCTTTTGTCCATTTACCAAAAAAAATATTATAAATAAAAATGATGAGCTTTGTAAATAATAATTAAAATAAATTAAAATATTTTAGTTTTATTTTTTACTTATTGTTATTTTTAATTTGATTTAAAAAAATTTGAAAGTTTTAAGGAATTTTAGGCCAGGTTGGTTTAGTATAGTTATAGTATAATTATATGTTTAGTAATATATAATTTTAAGATTTTTTTTGGTGATAATTTAAATTGCATTTTTGCATCATTTTATTGTTGGAAAGAATTGAAGTTTTGTTGCAAAATAATAATTACTAAATTAAAAATTGATATGCTAAGAAAAGAAAGGACAATTAAAAAAACAATTAAAAAATAATAAATTTGAAAAAGAAAAATATATTAATTAGATGAGACCTTTTCTTTACAAGTTTATATAAACAGTTATTAATTTATACTTAATTTACAATTAATAACTATTCATATAAACTTGCTTTTTTAGAATATATATATGTGTGTTTATATACATTCTTTTAAGGTAAACTATTTCATCCTTAAATAAATACATATTTTTTTTATATATTTTATATTTAAATTGAATATTCATGAATAAGATAAGCTTCCATTTAAAATCTTTATTTTTTAATTTTACTAATGATATTAGTTTATAATATACATATCACTATGAAATTTATAGTTAAAAAAGGTGATTTTTCAATTCAAAAAAAAAATTTCATATTACTTTCTAATACCCCACCCCCCTATATTAATATTATTTATATAAATAAGACCTTCTTAATAAATTTATATAAATTTGAGATTATTTTATATAATTATTAATTAATTATATAATAAATATTTTTTCGTCTCATACAACCAAACCAATATTTTCTGCTTCTTTCATGCCCAATCCAAATACTTGAAAGTTGCAATGTTCTATTGAACACATATTACAACCATCTTTTACGTAATTGTGATATCGCCGTGTTATTTTTTAACTATTTTTAAACATATCTAACATATATTCCATAACAATGCAGAGAATTACTTGAAGGTTGGCATGCTCTAATCACCTTTTAGGTGATTGCGATATGATTGGTATGCATTAATATGTAATAAGGATCTTGTTTTATTTTCTATATTTTTTTTCATAACAAAACAAATACTTGTTTGTGATATGAAGTATGCTGCAAAACAGCTGTATTAGCCAGCTCTATGTGAATGTTTGGAGTTTGCCATCCATTAATAGACATGTACTAACTACCTACCATAGACATGTACTAACCACCTACCATTTACGTGATTTTGATAAGTTTGATTGCTCGTATGTAAAAAACAACCATTTGCAACTTGTCTCATCTTTCAATTTTATCTGTCAGCTAGACGACCAGTCCCTCCTTGTCCAATAAATGTTGCAAAAGAGATTATAATAGCCACTGTCAAAGCCTGCGTTGTGTAGCGCGGTTCGAGTTTATGGTCGTATTTGCGAGCCATGAAGGTACCTTATCTCTACCGGAAACCCTATCTCTACCGTAATAAGTTAGTTTGCCTACTAGACATGCCATTATTGAAGTTTTGAAAATAATCACTGAAAATGAATCGATTTTTGTCCAGCAAGAGGACATTGCATTTAGGAAACAATAAATACAAACTTCGAGAGTGGGGTTTCAAAGCCATCCACACTCACACGTGAATACCATTATACCTCGGGCATAGGAACGCATTCACGAAAACGACACGTTTAACCTAAGCAGGTGACAATCTGCTCTCGTTATCCCAGGGTAAGCAGCAAATGATAAATGTTTAGCCTTATAAAATATGCATCATTATGCATATATTATTTTTGTTACTTATTATTAATGAAGTGTTATTTATGTTATTATTATTATTTTATTTTTTTTTCTTCGAAAATTTATCAATAGTAAGATTATTGGCTATGATTTGCCAATGTTTTTTGATTTATTATTGTTATGCAAAGAAAACTCCTTTTAAGGGAGAAGACTTGTTATTCAAAGAAAACCCCTGTTATGGGAGAAGACTTTCACTTCTATCAGGTGCCTCTAAGTCTCCATTAAATCATTTCTTTATGTAATGCTTTGGTTGCAATTGTTTTGCAAGACATTATGAATTTATGTTCATTTATAGTTATTTAGGTTAGAAACAATGGTCATGACACAAAAACTAAATTTTGACACTTGAATGAGAAGTGTAAATATTTATTTTGTTTCTACGTAGAAAAATTCCCTGAACCAACACTCTAGTAGTCATATTTCTATTGCTTAAGTGGTTGGAGTCCCATGTAGTGGACAAACAAAGGTGACATTTGCCACAATCATAACTTCCCCAAGATTCCCCAAGATTCT
Organism: Pinus taeda; assembly: GCA_000404065.3. Lineage (NCBI taxonomy): Eukaryota > Viridiplantae > Streptophyta > Pinopsida > Pinales > Pinaceae > Pinus > Pinus taeda. The sequence continues at coordinate 106,914 of APFE030498373.1, read as the reverse complement.
ACGAGGAATGATCACCACCATGAGACATGGTAATTGGAGATAAATGTTATGTGGGGTTGGGAATAAGAAACATAATGGGAGAGAAATGCAATGTTGGATGCAAGGAAAGGGGTATACCTATAAAAATTCCAGGTACACGAAAGAAAGACTAGACATGGAATATGTGGGGTTGGGAATAAGCAACATAATTGGAGAGAAATACAATCTTGGATGCAAAGAAAGGGGTATACCTATAAAAGCGCTAGGTACATGAAAGAAGGTATGGCTTTGATTTTGATTATGGTTTTGGTTTCATATATTGATGGTCTACTCTTGACAGGTGGTGAGCCTTTGATGATCTAAATCACAAGGTGATAAATGCTAAAGCTCAAAATGATGTCTCATGGCATGATGAATCGATTTTTTAAATTTTTAAAAGAAATTATATGTTGCAAAGCTATTGGAAAATATTTTTGAATAATGAAAATGCAAATCCTTCGATGCTTTGATTTGAAATTCAAATATATTGTTGAACTTGACATGACATCCGACTATTGATTGAAGCATTTATGTTCTATTTTGAAAATCCATATCTATCTATTTATATCTATATCTATCTATCTATCTATCTATCTATATATATATATATATATATATATATATATATATATATATGAGATGAGCATAGAACTTGAATAAATTCATGAGTGAGCCACTTCATTCACACAGAGTTTCCACTGAGAGTCCTTTAATAATATTTGCATGAGATATTCTATTTTTCAGGCTCAGATATTTCTCCTATGATATGTAACTGCATGGATGTATTTTTGTTGATAGAGATTATTGCTAAGCATGTTTGGATGTTTCTTTAGTATGACATCTTCCATGATATCTTAGATGAGAGGTCCATAGTAAAATTGAGGATGACTATGATGTTGCTAGCATGCCTAGTTGTGAGGCAAGATGAAGAAGCTCCTTGAGAGTTGTTTGAGAATGATCTGGATATGACATGGATACATTGCGATGACATAGAGTGGGACCCATTTGGATTAACATCCCATATATATATATATATATATATATAATATATATATATATATATATATATATATAGCTGGGGCTAAGATACTCCCATATATTGAGACAATGCAATGTTTCAGGACAAGCTTAGGCTTGTTGTTGGCACCTCCTTGAGAGGGAGGATGATTATGATATCCTTTTGTCATTTATATGACTATTTATTTTCTCACATGATATGTGAATTGATGTCTTGTATGAATAGGAAACAACTGCTATTGAGACAAGCTAATACTAGATTTTACTATGATCATAGCATCATTGATCGAGGACACTAGGTCATCCCTTCCTCCCTGTGTGAGATCCAAGGGTGAGGAATTGAGATAAAGGGCTTTTGGGGTTGAGGGAACTTTGGAAACTAAAGTATGACCCCTATCTGTTATCCATAGGGTTGAATATGTTGCTCCCCTATCTTCTTAGGACTGAAGAATGTTGCTCCGTTGTTTGGTCTTTGTAGAGTGTATGCTAGTTGGCACCATACCGACAAGTTGGGCTTGTTAGGAATATCGATCCTCGTTTGGACAACAAGTTGAGAGTGTACTTAGGGTGTACAACACAAGTTGATTATGATGCATGTGTTTTACCACATGACTATTCAGTGTCATCAATTGGAAGATCAATAGGAAATAGGATCGTCTGAGATAACCCTTTGTGATTCCAGGTTGAGATTAACCTCCCTGATGTGATCCTAGGGTTGAGATGTGCTCCTCCATATGTTTTGATATGCTATTGCCTGATATGGGGTTGTAGATGTATAACTCCCCCATGATATTCTGGGTCAAGAAGTGTTCCCTAATGTGGTTCCAGGTTGAGATGTACTCCTTCATGATATGGTATCTGATGACAATTGATGATGATTCAAGTAGTAGCCCATCGACAGAGATTCCAGGTATCATCTTGATGAATAGAGGGTGTTAGCTTAAGCCCCCCTTTGGTAACAGATTCTTCTTCTTCTATATTTGAGAATGTTTAGCATATGGGAAAGAACAATCAAGAGATAATAAGGAACAACCAAGGGATAGATCGAGATGGACATTGTTGATTGATGATGATGAGATACTTGAGGTGGTCATGGAATGATTACTACATGAAACTGATGATCAAGAATGATACGTGATGACACTTAATGACACTAGAATGGCATATTGATCGGTGGACAAATATTGGGAGGTGGAATTCTCCCTAGTTGGGAGGGAGTGTTAATTTTTTAATGTGCAGTCAAATTCCACCTTGGATAACTCATATGACTAGGATGATGATTTCATTAGGTTCCTCTTTTGGAGTGCACCAAAATCGACCTAAATATCATCTTATTTGGACAAGGGAAAGTTGATTTTTGAATTTATTTATTCACTCATGTATATTGGGTTAGGTCAGCCTTAAGTACATGTTAAACTAGATAGGTTGGCCTCAACCTCAAGTGGACCCTCATGAAAGGCTATAAATAGAAGAGACCTCAAGCTCATTTGGACACATTGATAAAGCCATATTCTCTTCTCTAATTGTCTTAGTTCACACAGGTCTATTAGAAGAAAGATCATGCAAGAGTCTGAAATCTCAAGGGTGAAGCTCACACTGATGTAGCATGTTCTAATTCCTCGACGCTATCACAGAACTAGATAGTTTAGTCCTTGGACACTGGCACATAGTGGTCCTGATAGCATCCAGGGAGCCTTGGACGTTGGCACATAATGTTATGGGAGTGTTCGCGAGGCTAGGGTTTACTACTCAATTTAGTCCCTAGACGCACGCACAATATAGTCTTCAGAGCATCCAAGCTACCATAGATTCTTGCATAGAAGCCTTATGAGAGCACCCAGGGTTTGAGGTAGATCTAGGTATGTTTGACTTCATACACCCTCATTAAGTTCACCTGGGAGGTTCCAGATCTATTTCAGACACAATATTCTAGTTCTACACAGAGCGTCCATGACTCCTATAGATGCTCACATAACTCCTCCTCCTTGCATTTGAGAATAAAAGATGAGATTTCAGTATTTTGAAGATTATGTTCAATGTTCAATAGTATCCAACAGTTAACTAGAGTCCATGAGAACACATTACAACCATCAGAATGAGGCTTTTAACTAGAAGCATGATTAGATTTGTTTCATGGATATCATAGTTGTTTTGTTGCATAAATAAAGTTATGGATCATTGTAGTCTCTTTTGTTAAATCATTTGATGACGATCTAATAAGAAAAATATTTTCAAGGGTTTTCCCCTGGTCTCAAACCAATCTTGGTGTGTCTATGTGTGTGCATTCTTTTCTTATATTATGTTATGTTGCAGTGATGACGATGATCATGTTGTTATTTCTATATAATTGCATATGCTCATGAATAATGGTGTGGATATGAATAATGTAATAATGATATGCGGTGAACTTAATGTATTAATGAAGAAATTCAATTATCCATGTAAATAACAATGTGTCCCTATGAAAAATTAACAGGCTCATGATACTTTTCGGGATTTTTTCTATTTGAGATATGTGTTTCTCTGAAAAATATTGGTGGAAAAGTGAGCCATATACAAAGTTAGCATTTTATTTTTAATTTTTTTGCTACGTTAATATGTTATCTTGTATTCCATAGTTCATAATTTCTACAACAATAGTGTTCAATGATATAGATTGATAAAATTAATTAGGTTAAGATTAGTATGTAGACCTACACAACTAGTCTAAATATAAACCTAGTGTCAAAAGGTTTTAATATTTCAAAGCTGAAAAAAATGTTTTCCTTACAATTAGATACATATTATAATTTAATGAATCTCGTGGTTTAAAATATTAGTAGACTTAGAAAACCACATACTTGTGACTAACGAAAGAACAAAATGTATCCCTCGCATCATAGGCCTTGATAATATTTTATAAAATAGAAACTTGTAGCATGGAGTATAATCTAACACATATGAGAGAATTTATAACATGAATGTGATATATGTGTGTGTGTGTGTGTGTGTGTGTGTGTGTGTGAAAGCACAATATTAAAGTAAAAAAAACTTATTTAGTGGAGTGCATGGATGATTCTTCAAACTTTTTACATATTGTCAATACTAATTCATGTATTTTCATACATGCTTAAGTTTCACATACATATGATCAAACATTCTATCTAGATGTAGACTTAAAACTATGCAAACTATCAACACATATCTTCAAATTAGCACACAAATACCAAATACCTTGTCAAACATTGACAAACATTGTCAGATATACATGTACATATGCATAACTTTCCCATCTAATGGTAGTTGGTTAACCTCAATGGCAATGTCACCAATCTCCCCCACCCATATAACAATGGATTCGACCCTGTTAATACCTTCAATGCCAAAAAAAATAAAAATACCCAGACAACTAGGCAATACAGAAGCATGCCAAAAGGGAACTTTAGTTGAAATGCCATCTTGTAATTGTTTTTATTAGTCGCTACCAAATAATTTCATAGTGTCCATTTCTAATTCAATTTCCAGTGCTACAAATTAATTTGATAGCACCATTCACTACAATATCATTTTGGAGTGGTTGTAAAATTCCTGTTGAGCAATTTCCAAGAAGATGAAATAACTTAGTCTTTCCAGAGAAACTTTCAAGTCATTGACTCGATCCTTGACATAGTAAACTAATTCCCGTGCCTTTATTCACCATTATTTGCAATACCATAACCACTTTTCCAATTAAAAATCACTCAAAGAGGAATTTTGAATGTACACCAAAATAGAGTGTTATGTTTCACTTTAACAACTTTCAAACCGAAGTAAATTTTACACATTCACTACTCCAAAATACAGTGACAACTTCCTTCATAGATTTTGAAGCGAATACAACAAGAATCAAAATTCATATTGGAAAAACACAACGATCTCCGGGAAGGTGAAATGACTAGACCCTCTTTCTAATCAACTCTCCTCGGCCTTAAATGGATCCTTGACATAATGAATGATTTCACTTGCCTTTCTTGATTAGGGGTTGTAAATTATTAGTAATATAGAAATCGGAATCCATTCTAAGAGGGCTTTCATAACATTGAAAATAGGGGTACTCTACATCGTGGTTGTAACAACACTCCGATCACTAACAAAAAACCATGCAGCCACTATTCTAGGGCACATCCACACATTCCTTCTAAAGGCTTTAACATTGATACAACAAGAATCCAAAAGGACAAATGGACAATCACACCATGAATGGAGCCACACAATTTTAATTTTTTTCTTTTATGAATCAGTTTAGAAAAGTATAGATTTTCAAAATGACTAGTATTCAAATAAACAAATGCGTAGGAATAGAAACCATGAGTTTACAAGTAGAAATTGATTTAGTGTAACCATAATTTTTTTATTCATTTAGCAATCACAAAACTTACAACCTAACTATTGTTCATTATGCCATTCAGACAAAAATTCCTTTTGTTCACATAGATTGAAGGTACAAGCATCTGTAAAAGATTAGAGTTGTAGTTACATAGATAAACAACGAGTTACTCTCCCCTCCATCTCTCTTCCCCTCACTAGGGTGATTCTCCTCTCCTCTACCATGATTTTTTCGCAACTCTCCAAACACTCTTTTCTTTCTGCTTCCCAAAAGAAAATGACCATGATAACCAAGAGTCACAAAATGTGAATCGTTTCCCATTCTCCACAAAATAAGGAAACTGAAAACTATATTTACATTAGAAAATAAATTCTTCACCTTATTTCTAAAAATCAAAACTCATTTCCTAATGTAAATATTTACAATTTCTTACTTAACATTTAAAATTTTCTCCCATCATTACCATGTGGCCATCCCATCACATTGGTAATCTCCTATCCATGCTCTCACATCCTGTGCTTGTTCTATGCACCTACATCAAACTCCAAAGTTGAAAAATATTCATGTTCTCTTGACCATTTGTTGATGAAGTGAATCTTCCTATAACCCAAACATTATGTTGTGGCTGGTCCTTCTCCTTTTAATGTTTCTTCTCTATTGTTTTATCGTGCTATAGTATTCTTCCTTCTTCACTGATGAAAAATTTATCTACCATTAACAATATGTATTCCTTTATTCTCCTCTACATACCTCTTCTCTTAGGGCTTCTTCAACATTAGATTCCTTATTCCCTCTATTTCCACATCCAATCTATCCTTTCGATGAAACAAATCATTATTTCATGTATGAAACTTAATGTTATCCTTGTTAGGTCCCTTTACTACTAGTGTAACCCCTTATTGTTATTAGTACAACCCCCTTATTATATTGTTGCGCCCATGTAGTCCCCATATTGTTATTATTGTGCCCCATAGAAGCCCACTATTGTTATTATTGTGCCCTTACATCATTATGATTATGTCGGCTTTGATTATATTATGACCCCTTAAACTCCTATATATAGAAAGGAGGTCTTATCAATTTTATCATCCAAGTATTTTTCAATTGTGTAATGTAAAGGAGGTTGCCCCCTCAAGGAGGTTTAATTATAAGGTGTTAATCTATCTATTCTATCTTTTTGTGAGCTGGTTTCATAACAATCCTCCACCCACACATCAAGATAACAATCACTTCGAGTTACTTTCATAACTCTCTATATTTTATGCTAGAACTCATCATTATTGTTGTATCCTTGTTGCTGCATTTTATCCATGGGAAGCTCATCCTTGTCATCTATTGGAATGCTACAATTCACTGTACTCTCTTTCCTTGTATTGTTCAACCAACTTTCTAAAAACGTCAATTTAGCTACAATGTTTTTCATTCCTATTTTGTAATCCTGCAAGTCCATTCCCAATGGTTCTTGTACTTCCTTAATAAAGTATCTCTAATCCATTTTGTTATTTCCTTGGCATCTGCATACAAAAAAATTTATCTGTTTTAAAAATATGAGATATTGAAGTCTCCTTTATTTCCTCTAGCATCTCTTCCTCATGAAATACTAAAACTTCCAAGCTTCCCATCAAATCTTCATCCTCTTCATCCACTATAACAACTTCATCATTAACATCCACACACATAGGTTCATTAACCTTAGGCGGTTCTTCAATTGTTGCATTTGGCCATGGCACATAGTCTTCATCTTGGCTTCCTTTGCCTTCCTTCCAACTTATATAACAACACTCAATGAATGTTCCTCTGCTTTTCATAAAACAAAATCAATGTTGTGTTCCTCATCTGGAACAACTCTTTCAATCATACATCAATTTTTAAAATCAAAATCATCATGGCATGTATCCTCCATTAACACCTCGACCATCATATGTTGATTATCCACACAACTTTTGAGACTCTCAACTAGTCTCTCATCAACATTTTATTGATGATGGCCTTCATTTTCCAAATCACCCATGAGACTTTCAGCTAGTCTCCTTTTAGCATTATCATTCTCTCTCTGTTCAAGGTTTACTCCTTGTTTAAGTTCACAAAGAAATTCTTCTTCAACAATTTTCCTTTTCTACAGCTCAACTCCTTTGATATTTTCCTCCAACTGAGCATTTGTCTTCTATTCAAACTCCTTGATTTTCTCCACCAACTAAGCATTTGATCTTAAAATCTCTAGATGTAATTCAATTTCAACTACTTCTCTATTAATTTTGTCCTGACTTGATCTACTATGGATTCTCTCTAAACCTTTACTATGACTCACTAGTCACAAAAATATTTTTGCTATGAACTTCTCCCTACTTACAGTGAGTTGCACACAAGCTATTGCAACAAGCTCACTCCATCACTTGTTTCTAAATGCGTTACTAAGCTTGTCCATGCCTAGTATTCTCTTAGTATTTCCATTGAATCCTTCCTCTGAAATATTCATCTGACCACTCTTTCTTTTTTTATCTTCTGCATGCAATTTACTAACCTTATTCCTCTAACAGCTTTGCTTGTCCTCCTTCCCTATTGCAAGGTTCCTTACCATCATCATGAAGAACTCTCTTTTCTTGTTTATTGTCATCAATTGTAAATATCATCATTGCTACTTGTAATCAATAACTAATTAATAAAATACCATTACCTCACTGTCCAAATATATATTGAACATGCATCACTGGGGTTGGAGTATTCTATGCTGGCTCTACCTTTAATGTTACAATCTTCTAATGTCCTTCACTCAGAAATTGTTATTTTCATAAAAAAATCTGATCTACCTCATGCCAAAGCATATTTTCTTCCATACATTGTCTTCTTCATATTTCCATCATGCAATAATCAATCTTCAAATTCAATAATAACAAAATAGGTTACCTTAATCAAATTTTCAAATCTAATTCTACTCCATGCTTCTTTTGCGAATTCCAAGCTTTACTGACTTCTTTTCTTTCAAATTTCCATTTTGTAGTCACTTAATCAGATTTATTAGATCTAATTTCGCTCCATGATTTGAATTTGATTTCCAAAACATTGCTTGCTAGTTGAGTTGTTATACTCTCATCACTAAAGAGTGTTCAATATTTGATACCACTTGATGGAAACCATGTCACTTTGATGCCAATGTCACCAATCTACCCCTTCCATATAATAATGGATTCATACCTTTTAAGACCTTCAATGCCGAGAAATAAAAAAATACCCACACAATGGTGCAATACATAAGCAGGCCAAAGGGGAACTTCAGCGGAAACACAATCTTGTAAATTTTTTTATCAGTCCCTACAAAGTAATTTCACAGCATCCATTTCTAATTCATTGTCCAATCTCTACAAAATAATTTTGTAGTGTCATTCGCTATGAAATAATTTAACAACATCCATTTCCAATTCACTACTCAATCACTATAGAGTAATTTTATAGTGTCGTTCGCCATGAAATAATTTCGTAGTGCTCGTTAAAATTCCTATACAATAATTTCTGGGAAGATGAAATGACTCACTCTTTCTAGATCGACTTTCATGTACTCAACTCGCGCCTTGATACAATGAAGTAATTCACATGTCTTTTTTCACCAGGATTTGCAACACCATAACATATTTTCCAATAAAAATAAATCAAGGAGGCATTTTAAATGTACCCTAAAATAGGGTGCTATGTTTCACTGTAACAAAATCCAAACCATTGTAAATCTCACACATTCACTACTCCAAAATACACTGGCACCTTCCTCCACGTATTTTTAAGCCAATACAAAAAGAATCAAAACACAAATGGTAAAAACATAACAATGTTCAGGAAGGTGAAATGACTTGACCCTCTTCCTAATCAACTCTCCACAACCTTGAATGGATCCTTGACATAGTGAATGGTTTCACTTGCATTTCTTTGATAGGGGTTGCAAATTATTACAAATATAGTTATTGAAAACCAGTCTAAGAGGGTTTTCACAACATTCCAGACATGGGTACTTTGTCTCACAGTCGTAAAAACACTCCAATCACTAACATAAAACCACACAACCATTATTTTTGGCCACAACCACACATTCCTTCTATAGACTTTAAGACTGATACGATGGGAATCCCAAAAGACAAATGTAAAATCACACCACAAATGAAGCCACAATATTTTATTTTATTTTATTTTATAAATCAGTTCAGCAAGCTATGGAATTTCAAAAGGATGGGTATTAAAATGAACAAATGCACGAGAATAAAATCCATGAGTTCACAAGAAGAAATTTATTCAATGTAACCACAGAGCTTTTGATTCATTTAACAATCACAAAACTTACAACCCAATTATTGTTCATTACACAATTCACATAGAAATGCCTCTTGTTCAAAGATATTGAAGGTATAATCATTTGTAAAAGTTTAGAAATATACTTACAAAGGGAAACAGTGAGTTCCTCTCTTCTCTCCCTCTCTCTTCTCCTCATTCGAGATATTCTCCTCTCCTCTTCCTTTTTTTTTCTCACCTATCCAAACACTTTTTCCTTATTGTTTCCCAAAATAAATCGATCATGATAACCAAGAGTAACAAAATGTGAATCGTTTCCCCTCCTCCACAATATAAGGGGAACTTAAAAATATATTTACTTTAGGAAATAACTTCTCCATCTTATTTCTAAAAATCAAAACTCACTCCCTAATGTAAATATTTACCATTTCTTAAAAAACATTTAAAATTTCCTCCGAGCATTACCATTTTTCCATCCCATCACATTGGTAAGCTCTTGTCTAAACTCTCACATCTTGTACTCGGTGTATGCACTTGCATCACCATCCATCAATACCTTAGTGGAAACATAGTCTAAGTTAAATAAAGATAAATACATTTGGGTAGAAACATAAGTCAAAAATTCCTTACACCTTAAAAAATTGAAACATCCACACAAACCATCTCTAGCTAGACCAATTTATGATAGTTCTAATTTGCATATTATTATATTAACATGAATGGTGTTGTAATGATAAATCAATATTTTAAATATGATTGAACCTACTCTATAAAATTTCTCTCAAATCTGGTAAGAGCATTTGATTGAATCTTCTTAAATCTTTCATTGGAATAAAACCAATACTCATGTAACAAAATCAAGAAACCGTCTATTTCGGTTGTTTCGGAATGATAATCCATAGTTAATCACAAATTAGAGGAATCTCATTTCAACTAACGTAATCCAATCTTAAACCCTTCTATAAATCATTATTGGGGATTCATAACTTTATTGTGTTATATATTTTGACGTCAATGGGTTTGATATGTATTTCCACAAAAATGTTTGAAGACCCAATATGAATTTGAATTCAAAAAGATATAATGAATTTGAATTTAAAAAAATATAATGGAAGTGCAATAATGTACTTCCTATCAATTGAGTTACTCCATGGGGAATCTATGAGGATTTAAAGGGAAAAGTTGAAAACGGAGAATGGACACCCTTAGCATTTGAGAACATTATTTTACGTACTAAGAAGAGCTTCCCCAATTGAACACATATCATCATGACATATGTGATTTTCTCTTTTTACCAAGATTTGAGCGAAGGCGATTCGTGACCGAATATTCATGCACAAAGTTGGAATTATATAACCTCCCTCATTGTAGCACAATTTCAAGAGTTTCCTAAAATCTTGGAAGGACCATGGGATCTTTAATATCTAGAAAATATATAAAATAGTTACCATTGAAATGGTTGAGCACCTATTGGGTCATTACTTAGAAGCTAAAATTATGCTTAACCAATAACTCAAGTGCAATAACTAACTGATGCACAAAGATGTTTAATTGGAATATTATCAATAGAAACATTTTAGAGGAGTGTATACTTAAAATGAGTTATATTATTCATTTATAAAAACATCACGAATGGAATATATTATTTAAGTAAAGTAGACAATAAAATTAAAAATTGTTTTAAAAAAAATTATTGTAAAATAAAAATATAATTTATATATATAATATTTATATATTTTTGTTGATAAAATATATATATCACACATACAATTTACATATTTTTCTTAATAAAATATATAAATTTTACACACAATTTACATAAATGTCACAATTATTTCAAAATTATGAAATATGCATTTAAAGATGCAACCATATATCAAAATACATATTATAGGATTTCAAACACTACATGATTGCTATGAGATCTATTCATAAGACAAAGAAAAAAGACCTCGACACTATCAATGCTATAATATTTATCCGAGTACAATTTCCAACATGTACCTACAACTATCCTAAACTTCACTTACATGTCCCTAGATTTCATATGAAGGCCTTTAGGAGAAGATTTTTGCTCCATTGTCACTATTTTTATTTCATGTAAATTAAGTAGCTGACAAGATACATTATGAACATAGTCAGTAGAATGAAAAGAGCCATGATGTTTATAGGCTAGAAGTTGTTGCATCTTTTATTTTGTTAAATTTTTATTTTTTATTAATTTATTGACACAAAACAAACAAAGATCAAAATAAAGTAGATATGATTATAACTTACCTAGAGCTACATTATATACTCTCTGTTTTCATAGAAAACAAATTACACCCTTCATGGAAAACAAGTTGCACCCTTCCTTGCCTCCTGTATGAACCCACCTTGTCAATTTACTCTAGAGTGATTGGAGCACATCCATGATTCTAACTAATAATGTTAAACTAAATCTAACCGTATTTACCTTTTAAATTCCCACAATCCCGTCTTACTATTTCCACTCTACTTAGGGATATTTCAAAATCCCAAGCATTCCTTAGTATTACGAGCAATTATATGCGGAAGCTAATAAAACTTAGAGAGGATTGAAACAGGGGAGAACTTGTCAACTTTATATGCGGAGGCTAATAAAACTTAGAGAGAATTGAAACATGGGAGAATTTGTCAACTACCAAAGGGAAGAAGAGGGCGGCTTTGATATATGATGCAATCCCTTCCCAAAACTACCAAATGAACTAAGGTTATCGAAAATCCACATTTCCCCAAAAAAATATTCCAAATTCCTATTAGACAAATTCAGAGAGAGAAGAGAACTGAGGATCTCAAGAAATCATTAGATAAATCTAAAGAAGAAAAAAAATAATGAAAAAATAAATTCTCCTTATACCTCTATTAACAAACAAAGATTGGAGATATAAGAACTTTCACCATACTCACACAGAAATTCAAAGGAATCCTTGAGCCACAAACATAATTTGATGCATCTAAAACTTAAATTGAAGATTAATTAACCTTACTTCAAGATAATACCTCTTATGCCCTCACAATTCACTTCTGAGCTTCAATTTAAAACACTCACACTTCATTATTTAAATTTTAATTTAAAACACTCATACTTCATTATCTAAATTTTAATTTTCATGATTGGATATTGTAATTCTGGATTTTGGGTGATAAGATTATTATTATGTCAGAATTTTTTTTTACTATGCCAGTGTATAATTTTATTTTTTATTTATGATAATTTATACAATATTTTGAGATATTGTAAAAGTTACAAGAATATATTTCATTAAAAAAAATTTAAAAGATAATATTCTATTTAATATTTATTTATATTATATTATAATCTACTATCTATCTATTTTATATTTATATTTTATGTATTTTATATTTAATTTAATTTTTATAGATTTATTATCTTTATTATTTTTTTTATAAATGAAGAAACCGATTAAATTTCAAAAAAGTATATCTCTGAAATTTTACATTTTTAATGTTAGTATAAGGTTGACTAGGTGAAAGAGTCAAACTTGTTACTTGTATAATTGTGTTTTTTTGGCATATGTTGTTGGTGGCCCATGATAATAGAGCACATGGATTACATGTGATGAAGCCTTTGAAAGGATTGGGGATTCTCAATTGCAATGTTCTTGAGTTAAGTTGAGGGATCACTTGGTTGAGCACAGACCCTTTTTTTTTCCGTGCTCGCAAGGAGCCGAAGTCGTTAGAGGCCGAAGGAGGAACCGGTAAAGCAAAATAGCAGAGAGAGCAAGCTTACCAGTTGCATTAGAGCAGGAAACGATGACGAACAACGCCATTGTTTTGTCGAGACCGTGCCTAAGTGAACCGTCGGTATAGAACGAGACTAGAACCACTCTCAAAAGGAAAATCGACATGCAGAGGTAACGACAGCAAGGACCCAGAGCATAAATCGAATAGAGGACACACAGAGGCAGAAACCCATAAAAGAAATTGACCATCGAAAACCCTGGAAAGTATAAACACAAACAGGGAACGAGCCTTACCAGTTTTCCATAATCTTGCAAATGACTGAGACACTTCCACCATAGGAGTCGAATAAACAATGCTGTGAGAACCTCCGCAAGCATACAAGCTCAACAGACTCAGACCAAAAAAACCCCAGACTGACTAACAGAACTCCCATCGATGTTGCAAACTACCAACTTGTATCATACAGAATCTGGGAACCAAGTTTCAACTGAATACAAAGCATTGCAGGAAGGAACCACTTTAAAAGTCACCAAATCGCCGAGAGCTCGTGGAAGGAGGTAAAAAAACCAACACAGAACCAAATGAAATCAAAGGTGGTGGAAACCCTATACGAGGGCGGGGTTTAGAAACCCCATATAATACAAGTGTCCATTACATGTACCGGCAACAAACCCTCCGTAAATAGACCATTAATTGCATATAGATTGATAATCAAAATATCTCTGACCAACATCTCACACACATAAATATCAAACAACAGTACAAGCTAAGTGGAAAGGGAGCGACGGCGGGACCACGTGGGCTGGCCCCATCAAGTGGTATCAGAGCTAGATAATAAAAAGAAAAAAAAGGAAGTTCAAAGACGGGGACGTGGAAGAGGTGTGCGTAGCGGAGCAGACGAGGGCTTAAGAGAAGAGTTGAGGGTCCTTACTGCTCGCTTAGAAGTAGTGGAGGCAGGAAGGAGAAGAGACCCAGAACTTGGGGATGATAGCGAAGATGAAGCAGCAACTGCCACAGAAGGATCAGAAGAAGAAGCCCTGGAGATAAGACTGTTGCGATCAGTGCTGTTAGCCAGCAGCACACCCAAACCTGAGATTTCTAATTACAATGGTAGTCTATCCGCAGAAGTTCTATTGGATTGGGTAAGTGAGTTAGATAAGTATTTTGAAAATGAAGAGATCAGTGAGGACAAAAGAGTTAGATTTGCTGCAACCAAGCTAAAAGGACACGCTGCTTTATGGTGGGATAACGTCCAAGCAGACAGGAAGAGGATGAGAAAACTACTAATAAAGAAGTGGCCTAGAATGGTGGCAAAACTGAAGGGCAGGTTTTTGCCTAAAGACTATCAGGTTGAACTTTACCGACGAGTGCAGAATCTAAGGCAGAAAGGTATGACCATAAAGGAATACACAAAGGAATTTTATCATGTAAATTTGAGGGCTGGTTATACTGAAAACACTACAGAGAAGAGAGTGAGATATGTTAATGGTTTGAGGATGGAAATACTGGATGAGATCAATATTCTCTCACCAAGGGATATAGAAGAAGCCTTTCAAAGTGTTGTAAAGGCTGAAGAAAAAATTAATAGGAAGTAGAACAATAGGAGAGGACGAGGAAATGGCAGAGGATGAGGACAGTCCTACGGTAGAGGAAGAACTGCCACTAACAATGAGGAAGGCAGCAACTCCAAAGCTTCACGGACAACAGAGAAGGGGGATAGCACTAGAGGAGGTCGGCCATATCAGCGGGGAAGAGGAAATGGTCGCGGAAGAGGGACAAATGTCTAGTGCTACAGGTGCCATAAGTGGGGGCACAGATCCTTCGAATGCCCGGAAGTTGAGCATACCGGCCAGAGGGGAGCATTTGTTGCACAGCCTGAGGAAGCTGAAGCACAGCCCCGGGAAGTAGAAAATGTGGCAGAAACAGGGGTGGCATTAATTCTGAACAAAGTGTTGTTAAAGCCGGCAAAGGAAATGGCTGAACAAAACCAGCAGAAGGCACTGTTCCGAACAGTTTTCAAATCACATGGGAAGTGTTGTAAATTAATCATAGACAGCGGGAGTACAGATAACTTAGTTTCTACTGAGATGGTGGAAAAGGTGGGATTAAGGCGGCTTAAACATCCCACACCTTACAAGGTGTCGTGGCTACAGAAAGGCCACCAGTTATTAGTTGATGAGCAATGTGAAGTCAAATTTCACATTGGAAAATACCAAGACAAAGTTGTCTGTGACATTATGCCAATGGACGTATGCCATATACTGCTAGGAAGACCATGGCAGTATGACCGGAAGGTGACACATGATGGGAAAACAAATTTTTATAAGTTTGTGAAGGATGGAGTCAAACATACGCTTCTACCCATTAAGGAGGAGGATACAACAGAGTCAAGTGGAACAAAAGCATTGTTAATAGCAGGAAAACAGTTTGCTAGGCAGACTGAAGAAAACGAGGTGAATTATGTAGTGGTAAGGAGGACAAGAGCAGTGTCACTGAACACAGAAAAATCAGAATTGCCTACAGAGACACAAGAGCTGTTGGAAGAATTTAAGGATATTGTGGTTGACGATTTACCAGATAAATTGCCACCCAGAAGGAGCATCAACTATCATATTGATTTTATATCTAGAGCAAGTCTACCAAACAAGGCAGCATACAGAATGAGCCCGAAAGACAATGAAGAGATTCGTAAACAAGTGTAGGAGTTGCTGGATAAGGGACTGATCAGAGAAAGTCTGAGCCCATGTGCGGTACCAATAGTACTTGCACCTAAGAACGGAGGAGAATGGCGGATGTGTACAGATTCATGAGCCATCAATAAAATTACTATACGGTATAGATTTCCCCTACCCAGAATGGATGACATGATGGATTGTCTTAGCGGAGCAACCTATTTTACGAAGATTGATTTGAACAGTGGATATCATTAGATCAAGATCAGGGAAGGAGATGAATGGAAAACTGCCTTGAAAACCAATTAAGGGTTGTACGAGTGACTAGTCATGCCGTTTGGCTTGAGCAACGCTCCTAGTACTTTTATGAGGTTGATGAATGAGATGTTAAAAGAATTTATTGGCAAGTTTGTGATAGTTTACCTTGATGATATTCTGATTTTTAGGAGGACAAGGGGAGAACACCTTCAGCATGCTCGAAGGGCGCTAAAGAAATTGCAGCAGAACAAGCTGCTGATAAACTTAAAAAAATGTACTTTCCTACAGAAGGAACTGGTTTATTTGGGGTTTGTAGTCGCAGAAAATGAATTGAAGATGGATCCAGAAAAGATCGTAGCAATCGTCAACTGGCCATCACCCAAGAGCTTGTTTGAGGTACGTAGTTGCCACGGATTGGCAAGTTTTTATAGGAAGTTTATTAGAAATTTCAGTTAAACCTGTGCACCATTGCTGGACACCATCAATAAGGCCAGTCAGCCTTTTTGATGGACTAGTACAGCAGAGGACAACTTTCAGCTTCTAAAACGGAAGATTACTGAGAGACCAATCTTGAGGCTACCTGACTTCACCAAACTTTTCCAGGTCTGATGTGACACAAGTGGGACAACTATTGGCACTGTGCTCAATCAGGAAGACAGACCAGTGGAATTTTTTAGTGAGAAATTAAATGAAAGCAGGCAGAAATACTCCTCGTATGACAAGGAATTTTATGTCGTGGTCCAAGCTTTAAAGCATTGGAGACACTACCTGTTGGGCAACGAGTTTGTATTGTTTTCTCATAATTCAGCGTTACAATATGTAATGCAACAGCACAAGTTGAACCAGAAGCACGCCAAATGGGTAGAGTACTTACAGAGTTTCACCTTCATGCTAAAGTATATTAGTGGACAAGCCAATAAAGTGGCAGATGCCTTGAGAAGAAGATATTTGCTCTTACAAGAGAGAAGAATACAAGTGATGTGATTCGAACATCTAAAGGATTTGTACCAGACCGACGCTGATTTCAAAGAATCCTTTGAAGCATGCCAAAGTCTCGTGTTGAGGATTACAAGTCCATGGATGGACTACAACTTACAGGAAGGATTATTGTTTAGAGGTGGAAAGTTATGTATCCCGGACTGTTCGATGAGGGAAAATATTGTACGGGAGAAACATAGTGGTGGTCTAGCCGGTCACTTTGGCATAGATAAAACTTTGGAACAGCTTGGACACTTTTATTACTGGCCCCGAATGCGCAGGGATATCCAACGATATGTGAACAGGTGTAAAGTCTGCCAACTGGTGAAGGGACACAGTCAAAATGTTGGACTTTACAAACCACTAACAGTTCCGAGCAGGCCATGGGACTCAGTCAGCATTGACTTCATCTTAGGATTGCCTAGAACACAGCGGGGGTATGACTTAGTGATGGTGGTGGTAGATAGATTTTAAAAAATGGCTCATTTTATTCCTTGCTGGAAAACTAGTGATGCCACGTATGTAGCTCACCTGTTTTTCACGGAAGTTGTTAGATTACATGGCTTACCAAATTCTATCATTTCTGATAGGGATGTAAAATTCACAGGAAACTTTTGCCACACCCTGTGGAAAAAGTTGGGCACGCAACTGAACTTCAGCTCTGCGTGTCACCCGCAGACTAATGGGCAAATGGAGGTTGTGAACAGGAGTTTGGGAAATTTGTTGCGGAGTTTGACTGGGGAAAATTCACGGTTATGGGATCGTGCTCTCGCACAGGCGGAATTCGCTTATAATGATTCGCCCAATCGTAGCACCGGACATAGCCCATTCCAAATCTTGTATGGCATGCACCCTCGGGGAATACATGAATTGCTGGATTTGGGAAAATTAGAACGGAGAAGCGTAGATGGAGAAGATTTTGCCGAAGCAATGAGCGAATTACATGAACAGGTAAAATTAAAATTGCAGGACAACATACAGAAGTACAAACAGCAAGCAGATTCAAGGCGAAGGGAAGTACAATTTAATGTCGGAGATGAGGTCCTCGCGCATTTGCGCAAGGAACGGTTTCCTAAGGGTACGTACAATATATTAAAGTTTAAAAAAATTGGTCCCTACAAAATCTTGCGAAAATTCTCAGCCAACGCCTATGAAATTCAATTGCTACATGATATAGGCATATCACCTATTTTCAATGTGGCGGATCTGTTTCCATATACTGCCCAAGTGGAGGAAGACAGTGTGGTACGGCCAAAACGGGACACCCAAGTTGGAGACAGTTCTTGGATGAGACATATGCCTTCGGCTCAATCCCATGAGATTGAAGGAATTCTCAGCACACAGGTAGCCAAGAACATACATAGGAAGGAATATCTGCGATACCTCATCAAGTGCAGAGACCATCAAATGGAGGACATCTCATGGCTCCACGCGGCACAGATACGGAAGGCTTGCTATTCGGTGGAGGAGCTCATGGAATGGAGCCATGAATTTCTTTTACCCCGAGAACCTGATGCAGCAGCATCTAACTGACAGGGAAAAGACACAAGTAAGGCAAGATGGTTTCTGAAGAGGACAGAGGGATTAATTCATGTAATGGGAAACATACTTGTTTTCTTTTAATTTCCTTTTCTTTTATTAAGTTATTTAGAGATACTGTAATAAGATGTAATTAAGAATAGTAATAGTTAGATTAGGGTCATTGTTTTGAAACAATTAAGTTGTTATTGTAGAAAGTCATGAAAAAAAAAATGTACTCGGAAATCACACAAAATTCAGTGTGAAAATTAACTGCTGTAACTAATTGACAAACTGGACAAACTGCCAGCAGTTAGAATAGTTGTAATAGTGCTATTAAAGAGTGAAACAAAGCACAAACAGGGGTTCGGGATAGGAGGAGTGATATTCAAAGAAAGAATACAAATAATCAAAATTTTCTGTGCATATATCCTCATAGTGTTCTATTTGTGTCTGAAATCTTTTAACAGAGAAAATTACTGTGTGAATGTCATAAAATCTTGGTCACAGGATGAATTAAAGCAAAGAGACCTTTGAGTACCGAATTCATTGAATTCAAACAAGAAGAACAGTGTTTGTCTACAAGTAGTAACAACAGAGGAACCAAAACGTGTAACAGGAGTCGTCCAACATTTCTTTACATACGAAAAGACAGAGTTGCTAACACAGAGAAAAGAACAACCATAATAAAACCCAGGTATGCAAATCCTAATAGCGTAACGAAAATTTCATTTCCAGAAATTCATTTACAGTCATCAAGCTAATGTCCATTCATATTCCATATTTAAAAACAACTTGAGAACAAAACCCTATTCGTGGATTTGGGAACTGTAAACCCTCATCCACGTAAATCAAAATCCCATACATTTTCCAAACCGACGCTTACAGCCTTTGAAAGAGACCCTATCTAGAACATGACTCAATACAATAGTGACTCGAAACCGACAACTAAACCAACTCATATGCCGAGAGACACACACAAACAATTACAGACAAGTAAAGCAACGCTACCCGGAATATTCTTGGAATAGTCGAAGGCCCCAGCACCGAAACCCTTGGTCGATGCACCTCCAGAACACATCACAGGAGGAGCATTAGAATCCAGTGCAAGGATATGCAAAGTTTCTAAATAAATTTTAATCCAGAACAAGCAAAGTTACGAAGGGTTCCACTTACCTAGTGAAGGAGCCGTGACCAACACAAGTGAAGGAGCCGTGACCAACTCAAGCACAGACCTTTTCTTTTCCTTGCTCGCAAGGAGCCGAAGTCATTAGAGGCCGAAGGAGGAACTGATAAAGAAAAATAGTAGAGAGAGCAAGCTTACCAGTTGCATTAGAGCAGGAAACGACGATGAACAACGCCATTGTTTTGTCAAGACCGTGCATGAGTGAACCGTCGCTATAGAACGACACCAGAACCACTCTCAAAAGGAAAATCAACACATAGAGGTAACGACAACGAGGACCCAGACCATAAATCGAACAGAGGACGCACAGAGGCAGAAACCCATAAAAGAAATCGACGATCGAAAACCCTGGAAAGTCTAAACACAAACAGGGAACGAGCCTTACCAGTTTTCCATAATCCAGCAAACGGCCGAGACACTTCCACCATAGGAGTCGGACAAACAACGCTGTGAGAACCGCCGCAAGCATACAAGCTCAACTGACTCAGACCAACAAAACCCCAGACCGACTAATAGAACTCCCATCGAAGCTGCAAACTACCAACTTGTATCATACAAAATCTGGGAACCAAGTTTCAACTGAATACAAAGCATCGCAGGAAGGAACCATTGTAAAACTCACCAAATCATCGAGAGCTCGCAGAAGGAGGTAACAAAACCAACACAGAACCAAATGAAATCAAAGGTGACGGAAACCCTATACGAGGGTGGGGTTTAGGATCCCCATACAATACATGTGTCCATCGCATATACCACCAACAAACCCTCCGTAAACAGACCATTAATTGCATACAGATTGGTAATCAAAATATCTCTGACCAACATTTGGCACACATAAATATCAAACAACAGTACAAGCTAAGTGGAAAGGGAGCGACGACGGGACCATGTGGGTTGGCCCCATCAAATAATGTGTACTTGTTGAAAGAGTCAAAGATGTTAGATCCATAGTGGTGATTTCAAGAACATGTTTTTGGTTACCTGTGATATTAGACCCCATGGATTACATGCATGATGAAGGCTTTAAAAGGGTTGGGATTCTTCATTGTAATGTGCTTGAATGTAGTGGAGGTATCACTTGGACAAGCTACGAAGGTGGTTAATTTGGATGCTTTCAATTCAAATGCATGACTGCATTTAAGCAATAAGATAATAATATATTTATTATTCGCTAGGTTTCACCAAATTGGCATTTTTTAGGGCATGGTGTGCATGGTTTTTGTTTATTTTGGCTATATATATATATGATTTTTATCATTAATTATTTTTTATTTTTTATTATC
>APFE030498373.1:39301-85136 GCA_000404065.3 Pinus taeda | reverse complement strand
AAACACCAAATTGGTGTATGGCATCCACTTCTTTTCCGGCCAGGCACCTCACTCTACGCAATGATCTCACTACTAAAGTATACATAAGTGTACATACTCTACCCTACTTTGGATTTGAATTTGTAACCTCTTAGGATTAAACACATGCTCCTAACCATTAGGACGACTGAAGCTATATATATATATATATATATATAATGTGATTGTAAATTTGCATAAATTCATTTTCAAAAGATGGTGAGATATTTTAGAATACCAAAAGGAACCTTTTCTTGTACCAAACACATAGATTGCAATCAATGTATTGATTTTAGTGTGTGATTTTATTATTTATTCAACAAAGCACATTGAAATCATTGTGTTATAAATTGAATAGAAATTAAATTTGAATAAAAATTGGCAAAACGTTGGAATAAAAATTAACATAGAAACTGGTTTTTTCTTTATCATTTATTTATCAATGCACATTGAAATCAATATGTCAAAGATGAAAAGAAATTGTAATAAAATAAAAATTAATATAGAAATAGAAAAAATAAACTCACATAAATTAAAATAGAAATTGAAATGCGAATAGAAACTAACATTGAAAACATTTAAAATAAATAGAATTAGAAATTAAAATACAAATTTACATTGAAACCGAAATATAATCAACATGAAAACTAAATAAATGCAATGATTTTGGCATGCAATAATTAATTTCAATTTCAATGTAAATTGTGTACTTACGTTAGTGTATTTTTTATTATCTATTGATCATTGCACACTCAAATCATTACATTAGAATTTGAATACAATTTAAAATATAAATTGAAATTGATATAGATCAAAACATAAATCGAAATGAAAATTTACATTAACATAGAAGTTGAAATGGGAATTGACATTTATAATGAAATGAACACATTATATTCAATGTATTTGAATTGATTCAACATTGTTATTTTGTTTCTATTCAATGGATTCATCATCTAACTCTTTAAATATACTTCTAAATAATACTCTATTTTTGAATAAACCAAGAAAACAAAGTAAATTTAAAATCATTTCGATGTTGATAGATTGATTCAACTTAGTTTATTTACTTGTTTTGAGCCTATTCTTCATGTAACTCTTCAAGTATATTTATGTATGATATTCCCTATATTAAAAAAAATACAAATGAAACATAGTAAATCCAAAATGATTAGATTCATCTCAAACATATAGGTATACATAAATTTATTTGTCTAAAAACTTGTGTGATTATACTAAAAAACTAAAACATAAAGACGATAGGTTAACCTTGATCCTTCTTGATACTACTATCTATACTTTCAACCAATTGAGAAGAGCAAGTAAATTCAAAATAATCTTAGACATACATAAAATTTTGATAATATGCAAATCATGTGTGATCACCTAAGTCTAGAAATAGCCTATATACATCTTATCCCAAGATCTATCAATTGCTTAGAAGGATAAAATCTCTCTATATGCAAATATTTCTCCATGTTGTTTCCTTCAAAAAGAGTTGTCAGCTTGAGATATTTAATCCCTCCAAACAGTGGATAAATCGATGGTGAAAATGGACTTAATTTACTAGAAATCAAATATTTCTTGTACAATTGGATTTCCAATTTTAATATTATAAGGTGACTAAGATCCAAAACATGTGATAATTGAGAAGAGAAAAAAAAAAGATAACTATAATGACCTAAATTAAATGTAATCCTTAAGTGATTTTAATAACTTAAATTTTTAAATTTTTATAAGTTGAAATTGTACATTATAAACTAGACCGGCAAGTCATGAACAAGCTAAAAAAGAAAGTAAGTCAGGAACAAGCTAAAAAAGAAATAATAAGAATCGTTACGAAAGGATATCTCAAATAAATAGTCATACTAGCTCAATTTAATTGTTCTTATTTAAAACTATGAAGAATATTCTAAGCTTCACTCTTTTCAAGACAAGAATCATGGTGGGTGCTCACAAGGTTAGGAATATAGTATCCTTATCTCATGTGTGTATCGTTCATAAATTTCAAGCTTTACAGCGGTAAGTTAATTTCTTAGGATGATTTACTATGAATTTTGTTACTTGACTTTATGGTTGTTGGTACTTACTAATAAATTTGAGAAGTTCATTTTGGATGAGCAAGCCAATTAAACTCTTCGTATTGGAACCGTGGACAGATTTTTGTATGATTTATATGAATAATGGGTTAATGATAGATTTGAAATTGAAGATCTCCAGCTATATAAAGCGAAGAAGGTGCTTAGTGTTTTGCAAAAATATCATTCGAATGGGAAAAGATTGGTTGATTACCATTTTTCCATATGAATTCAAAGGGAAATAGGAGCACAAGGGCGTAATGGGGATAGGCTTTAAAATGGTATGCATACCCATTTCCCAACTATAGATCCGTAAAAGAAATTTAACAAGGGTGAAAGGACATAAGTGGACAACACATAAAGAATCATGAGTGGAAATTGAAAATTTCCAATTCTACTTTTTCTTGCCTTCAATGTATTATGGATTAAAAATTATAAAATAGATATCCCTTTACCTACTTGAGAATTCCTTGAGATATGTAATAGCTATATGGATTCTTGAGAACCAGCATAGCTGAGCTACGCAAAACAGTGATTTAAGCTATAGAACATAGATCATGTGATACTTGTTGCTTATTGTGAACTAAGACATGGATATTTGGATCCTGCAACTTAGCTGTTTAGCTGTTTATATATTAAGATAGGGATTTTATGCATTTTTTTATATGAGGAACCATGTATCTTAGATAAAATTATTTCTTTCCCTATCATAATTTGAAATTCTTGTAAGTTAGCAAGTTACTTTTCAAATAAAAATGGTCTATTCATATTAAAAAGGTTTTTTTTTTTAAACAATAAATATTATTATTATAAAATGCCCACAAATAAGTTAGCTTTAAACACTAAATGGTATGATGGCACCCAAATGGGTTTTGACTATCAAAATTTATTTTGAAAAAGGATGGAATGGTAATGTAATACAACTTTTAAAGGAGATGGATGCATTTATTCATGGGTTATTGTTGGATGCGGGAGGAAAAAAAACTCGAGAAGGAAATATAAGTTTAATTCATAAAATATATGGAAATGGTTATGATTTGAATGTTGACTACATAGAAAAGAAATTTTGTCTGGTTTCAATATGCATGTGTTTATGATTAAGGTCTATATGGGAATACCATGAAATGATGAACAACACAAATTTTGGATGGTTTCTTGAGGTAATAATGGTGTAGTGGATGTGAATTGACATAGTATGGAACTTATCTTCAATTATAACATTGGTCTTTATCTACAATTTCCTTGTTCTTCATCCATGTTCAAAATATTTTTATTGTTGGTATTGTTCCTTAGCAAGTGAAATGTTTATAGCAAGCTCCAACCATTTTGAGCTTCAAATCATGGTGCTTTGAGAGAATTCCCTTTGCAACATGATTGACTAGAAGTTTGACCATAGGATGGTGCTTCCCTTATTCATCATGGAGTTAATTTGATCAATGCATAACCATATTTGAGAATCTAAAAAAACATTGTATGCCATTTTTTTCTCCTAGAGGCATCCAATTACACCAATCAATGATGGGGGTTATTGGAGCTTTTAAAGCTATTATCAACAAAACCTTGTTCTAACTCTATTATAAGAAATTAACAAAATATTGATTCTTCTTTTGTGGATGTCTAGAGAACATATTCCATTTTACATGAATTTTTGGCTTCATGAATATATTGTGCATATATTAACTTTCTTGATCCTCCTAGGACCTACAAAAACATAACACTTGTCTACAATAAAACATGAGTTGATCAAGGAAAAGAGGTGCATAGTATATCTTCATCTAGTTCTTACAAAATAGTGATAGGAAACACATATGAGGAAAAGAAAACAACTAAAAATACATATTTTTACCTGATAGGTAGTGTTGGTTAGCTTAGACTTCACAATGGTATTAATAAATATTCTATTCATTTAGATGGTCGACTTACCAACTTGACAACCCACCTATACCATATTTATTGCGCACTATTCACTTCTCTGTAAATCATTCCTGATGATGGGTCTTGGTCTAGACTTGAAACGTCGACAAATAAAATATGAACACTGTGGAATATCCGAATTCAGTTTCTCAAAATATACATCTACTACTTTATTTGAGTGACTCAAAATCCATATTGATTATAATTCATAAGAATATGTTTATTTTAAATATATTTTTTCAAATTCCTTAAAATGGTGTGTCAAGTATCTTATACAATATCCTGAATGCTAAAGTTGTCTATGAATTTATATCGAGACCACTAGTATTTTAAACCCATATTATTCATTTAATTACATATTGAGATAAATCCCCTTGGAAATGAAATTAGACTCTAGTATACATACGTCCAATAAAAAAGTTTTGTAAAAGTAATGATTTGGTATTTTAAAAATGCTTCTGAATAGACCTAAAAGACAATGTTTACAATGCAAAATTTAGGATGGCGAATCATTAATTTGAGTATATATTTTTAACTTGGTATCTTAATGATATTATTCTAGTTTGGTTCAACATTATATTATAGGCTATATATCTCTCCTAGAAACAACATTTAAAAAGTCTCTTATTTTCCCCCTTAAATATGCACTATCCCAACTCAATTTTGAAGAGTTTTTTGAAGCCACTTTCCTAAAATAAAAAAATAAAAAATAAAAGACGACCATTTTTCCTAAATTGTGATATGGGTATGTTTATGATGATTTTAAGAATCCATTTATCAAATAAATATCTAATATCCATCTCGTAAATGTTATACATTTCATTTACATATGTTGTAGAAAAATTGAGAAATTTGTGGCAATTTTCCAAATCAAAATATATATTATCATGTTTTACGTTCACTTCCTTAAAAATTACAGGTTCTTTCTCATTCGAATACATATTACTACTAATGGTTAAGAAATGAAGTCTTTCTTACTACACCACTAATGGAAATGATTAAAATTTATAAAACATCTATTTTGTTACCATTAGGTTTATTTATAAAAGACATAAATGAAATGGTATCAACTATAGAAATAAAACATATTGCACTTCATATACTTTCATTGCTCATGCTACAAAGATGATGTTGTCACTAGGTTAACATTTTACATGATTTAGTCTCTCCTTTCCATGAATTAGAAAAAAAATCCATGCAATACTAACATCAAAAGGTTTTGGAGAAACCCACTAAAGTGAAGGCGGAACTTGCTCTATCATTTCAACTCCTCAAGGTCATAAATTATTTCACAACAAAATCATATTGAAAAACAAAAATGAAAAATTAAAGAACGAAACTATGAGCGATGAAAATCACTAGCATTTCCCAAGAAATGGAGCCAAAAAGGTGAGTCAATTATATGTATAGTTCATGTTACATTTTAATTGTCAATCAAAGGTGCATATTAATGAGATGTAGAGTTGTACATGCATAATCAAATTCTAATCTAATAACAGAATACTCCAAACTAGAAAGTAAACTTAAAATCAAATGCAAATCAACAAAATGTCTAACAATAAATGGGTACATCATTCACTTTAAGTTGAATTTTACATGAGTTTCAGATCTATAAATCATTACAATATTTCACTCTTGATAGTGAGGGCGTTTATGCAAAGATATTGTTAACTCATTGAATAAAAATTTAAGTGGATGAATTCTTATAGGTAATAATGAAATTGCATAAGTGAAACATATCACACTTCATAAACTCAAAGCATACCAATTCAATCTTGGCAATACCAGTATTTAGACATTGTCATTCTACTAAGATCTTCCTATCACCATGTTATCTTTTAACATGGATGAGACTGTTTCTTTCCATTACTTATTACTAATGTCATTAGCAAGATTTGATAAAATGAAACACACTTCTGTAAAAAAAAATATGAATGAACATTTAATAAAATCATTTCAATGATTTATAGGGATTGGTTTCGATTCTTCCAAAAATAATATAGTAAACTAGACTATAACATTGTAAACTAAATCAAATCCTAATATTAATAGCACTGAGGGATGACGAACTATGTAAAGATAATTATCAAGAACTTTTATCGTATTCTATCATAATCTGGACATATGGTTCAAGATTTCTCCCCTTGAAAAGGAGAAAGCACTCTTATTTATATGCAAAGTTATTTTTGGAATAGGATAAAAATAATTAATTTAGATGCACAATATCTCTTGTGGTTACAACCATTTGCTAATAAGTAGAAACCAAAAATCAACTAGTAAATCGTTACAAGATATTTGATCATAATTAAAACCTCATCAAACAAATATTGTTTATTGTCAAAGATTCCTTCTACATTCGAGATATTTGATGATGATAAAAATCCATTAAAAATCTTTAATGGTTGAAGATAAAATTTGAATTTGAAGCTAGGTGGTAAAAATTTGCATTGTTAAAATCTCCAAATATCTATCCCTGTAATCACCATGAAACTCACCCACCATTAGAGAATAAGCAAAATGAGTTATTTTTATAAGATTCTAACATGAACTCAATTGGAATAGTAAAAATAAATGCATTTTAAAATATTGTGCCTAATGCCACATGTAAATATTAAAATTGTCTGAATTGAATGTTATAGATAAACAAAATAATTATCAAAATTCAACGAAATCAATGGAAAATTATGGAAATTTTGAGGAATCAATAGAAATCTTAGAAATTCTTGAAATCCACAAGGGGTTTTGACATTATGTGAAGAGGCCGATGAATAAGAACCATGAGTAAGCACCATAATTTTCCATACTTCATCATGTCCTTTTATGTTGGGGAAAGGATGGGCCCTTTTGGATGACTATTTCCTAATTAATTAGATATTGCATACCTCATGGTGGTCAAGGTTTCATGTTGATATCTTGAGTTTCTTGAAAGAAGGAGAGAGAACTGCATATAATTTTAATTGCTAGGGTACAGGTTAGAAATAAAAGCAAGAGTTGATACTCATAATTCTTTAGGGACTCACATCACTATAATTTTTAGAATATGGGTTAGAAGTAAAAACAAGAATTGATACTCATATTTCCTTTAGACCTCCCCACCAATTTTAAAGCAAGAGAATCAACATAAAAGTTTTTTTTGTTCCTAACACATATAATGAAGCTACCTCGTGGTTGGAACATATCTTATCAACTTTTTTTGGAAAATAGATTGCATTTTAAAATCTAAAGAGCCTATATGCAACTGGTTTATTAATCGTACCAAAATAGGCCCACAGAATTTGCACTAAATATAATATAAATATAATATTAAACTTTATAGAAAAAATATATAAATATTTTTTAATATAATAAAAAATATATTTTTAGCATTTCATTCCTCAATATAATTAATATATTATCAGAGCCTTGCCAAGTTATAATTCATCTATATAACCACCTAACCGTGTCATCATGTTGTTGATACTATTAAGGAACAAAATGGGAGTTTTGGCAATCTTGAGTTGTCGTCATATGTACCTCCGCAAAATAACCATTAGCATACTTAGCTCCTTAAGATGATCGCTAGCGATAATTTGCTCATTAGGCATTTTACATTTGAGCTTGTTACATTATTTATTTTCCTCTACAATTTGTGTGTAATAGTCGTTAACGTTATTCGAAATATTCCAATGGATACACATTGAATACCCGAACGATGTGTTCAGGCATCTCTAATAAGCCATATATATGAGATATTTGCATTCTTCCTTCAAGTGAGGCGGAGTCTCCATGAGTCCTACCGAGTAAACTGCTCGTATGGTGTCTAGTTACTAGAAACGGGCCGATGTCTGTTGTTTCTGGCCGAAATCTTTCAAGAAACCGCAACGATACCAGAAACACCGTCTGCAACGGCCGTTTTCATTTTCCCTCGCAAGAAACAGTTTCTCGCGAAACGAAAGCGTTTCTTCTTGCCGTTTCTTAATAGACTCGCATTTAAATTTATTTTTTTCACTCTGGTAAATTAAATTTTTTCAAACCTTCAGTTAAATCTAGTTTAAATAGCAATTAATTGTTAGTTTTATGGAAGTTGCACATGCAGAGGGTTAAGTCTAGTTGAATTCACAATTGACTGTTAGTTTGCAGCGCAGTGGACTGTTAGTTTTCTGGATTTCTGGTAACATAGGGAAGAAGGCGTGATTTCCTTGTGGAGAGGAAACACCGCAAATATAATCCGTTATTTTCCCACCCAGGTATATACAACATTTCATTGGTTTTGTTTTGAACTTTTGTTTGTTCCAATATGTGAAAATTAGATTGTAACAGACTCTAATGTTTGAACACTGAACACAGGCTTTGAACTTCGCATTTAAGGATTATTATAAGAGTCTCTTTAATTTCAAGAAAGAGAAGGATGGTTACTAGAAATCGTTCACTGGAAACTTGGCTTCTGGTGCTGAAGCAGGTGCATCTTCTCTCCTTTTTGTTTATTCTTTGGACTTCGCTCGAACTCGGCTGGCTAACGATACCAGGGCTTCAAATACAGGGGAGATGCAATTTAATGGGCTTATTGATGTGTACAAGAAGACGTTGAAATTTGATGCTATTGTCGGTCTCTATCGAGGGTTTAATATATCATTAATGGGAATTATAGTATATCGTGGTATATACTTTGGACTGTATGATTCTTTGAAGCCTGTTGTTTTGGTTGGAGACCTTGAGGTAATATTCATCTTTTCTGCATCAACGACCCTCTCAATTTCCTATTTTCGTTGATTTATTCTTGACATGTAGGTGGAATTGCGTGTTGTTTTTCACAAGACATACTTCCTACGTAAAAATCTGAGTCAAAAGTAAAGTTATAATCTCTAAAATTATGATTTTTTTGAGAATGTCACTTGTGCAGAATAACTTCCTTGCAAGTTTTCTACTTGGTTGGGGTAGTACAGTTGGTTCTAGTTTTATTGCATATCCTTCCGATACTATACGCAGAAGAATGATGATGACTTCTGGTGAGGCAGTTCAGTACAAGAGTTCCATGGATGCATTCTCAACAGGGTATTGTGAGAGTGCTGTCAAAGAAAAACACCAGTTGTCAAGGATTTAAGCAAAAGCGGAGAGCAAACCCCAAGAAGCTTCACTCCTCAACAACATTGTCAATTCTATTTTCAAAAGGTACTCCCTGCAAACTTCAATCTCTGGTTTTTTTTATGAATGCTTATTCTTTTTTTATGAATGCTTATTCTAGACCACATAATTCTCTCAAGATTTGGGTAGGTGAGGTACGTTGGGATCAACTATTCATATCGTAATGCTCTATACCTGTGTTACTATTCAGTCCTATAATATCAATTAAGTGTCTTCTATCTCGCCACTGTCTCACTATCCCTCATGCATTGATATGGACATGCATTGAAATTAGATGGATCCTTTCTTGACTGAGTTTTCTTTGAATATGAATTGATCTACTCAAGTGTGTCGAGCAAGAATATTGACTATCAAAGAACCTAGATTGATATGGTAACGTGGAAGTTATATAGGCATGTTTAATTTAATTTTAACCATGTGGTTGAAGCCTATCCTTGAAGCAACTAAGAAGCATCATAGACACGGTTAATTTGGTGAACATCAAGCAGCCCGGAAGCTTCATTTTGTATTGCCAAAATGCGATAATTTAATTTGGTGAACATCAAGCAGCGTGGAAGCTTCATTTAGCATTGCCAAAATGCTATCATTTTTTCCCAATTTACATGTTATTAGAACACTTATATTGTGCTAAAATTAAGTGGCTGATTGATAAAAGTTAGTAGCAAAATAATTGTGTTATTTGTAAAGCTAAGAATTTGTAGGTGTAGTTCTATGAGAGGAGTGGAGCTCACGTAAAGCTCTTAGAATTTGTAATGTCATTACAGTGATAGAGGTAGGAAATTGAAAAATTGTTTGTAAACTTTTTATATAGTGATTTTCTCTCTCCTCGTTTCTTATATACAAAACCTCTGAACATTGTTTCTCGTACCGTTCTCGTTTCCCGTTCCGTTTCCCGTTTCTCGTAACATAGGTATGGTGCCGAGGGACATAATCTCATTCTCGTTTCCCGTTCCGTTTCCCGTTTCTCGTAACATAGGTATGGTGCCGAGGGACATAATCTCAGTTTAATAATTGTTATAGAGGAGACTTCAGTTGCATATATATTTTGGCCCATACTTTTCTATTTAGTATGTAAATTTTTATCATAGGTTGATTTTTGGGAACGAAGAGTAAAGATAGTGGAGCTTGTGGTGATTGTAATAGAGGAGAAAACGGTGTTCCAATGAAACTCTTCGTTTTAAGATCGAAAAATTCATGGATATATACATTAAACTCTCTCTTAAAGTTTTATGAGTAGAGCAACTATGACAGTTTGGCAATGGTTATGCGTCATTCTGCTACTTACCCGTTTCAACATTATCAAACATGTAAGTTATGTAGACAGTTACTGCAATAAAGCCGTTCAAATTACTTGACCTCGAATAATGAAATCATAAAACAAGTAAATTATCTATCCTAGTTATAATATTACCAGGCTGGAAGTAGAAGAAGTGCAGAGAGTTTACCTTATGTGTGGTTTGTTGTGTTATCGAAGACTAAGCGAAGATTTCTTGGTCAACATTGGTACCATTTAAATATCGTGGAATGCTAGTGATGCTTGTGTTGGGCTTTGCAATGCTTCCAGGTGCTCTTCGCTAGTATTAAATATGGAATAGGAGAAGGGCTGCAGCAAATTTCTACTTTTTAGATGGAACGAACAAATAGATGTTAAATTGAATAGATAGGAGATTTCAAATAATCTGTATAGATATAGTTCCATGTGTAATACTAATATCAGCATAATGGCACCTCACCTTTGGTGTACATGCTCTTTTACAGGGAACTATCCTAGTTTATGCATTCCATCCAAAGCTTTTACAGGGAATTATCCTAGTTTATGCATTCCATCCAAAGCATTGTTGTTCTATGTTATCTAAGTAAGACGCATATAATTTCAATGAGAAGTTAGATGACGATTTAATAGTTCCACGTGTGTAGAGATCACCACAATTTAGAAGACTCTTAAAACAATTTCACCACCCAATTAAGAGTAAAATAGATGGTTTTTAATTAATTGAATTTATGTATGAATGAGTATTTTGGGTGGTTTATGAAACTGTAAGGATGGAAAACCATTTTCTAGATTCTTTTGTTCATTTACCAAAAACTCTACATCACAATTTAGAGGACTCTTAAAACAATTTCACCACTCAATTAAGAAAAAAATAGATTGTTTTTAATTAATTGAATTTCTGCATGAATGAGTATTTTGGGTGGTTTATGAAATTGGATTTACCAAAAACATATATATAAATAAAATTGATGAGCTTTTGTAAAATATAATAAATATAAATAAAAATTTATTTTTTATTTTTACATTATTCTTTTATTTTTAATTTGATTTTTTTTTTATTTAAAGCAAAGAATTTTAACCAAGTTGATTTTATATTATATATTATATGTTAGTAATATAAATTTTAAGATTTTTATGTGTGATAATTGAAATTGTATTTTTGCATCATTATGTTGGAATAAGAATTGAATTTGTTGCAAAATAAATAATTACTAATTAAAAATTGGGATATAGAGAAATAAAGGACAAATTGAAAAAATAATTAAAAAAAATAAAAAATTGAAAAGGGGAAGAATGAAAAATATAATTAATAGATGAAGACTTTTTCTATTATATATTTCTTGCTGGTTATATATATAATATAATATAACTAAAAGCAAGTTATATAAACAGTTATTATTTATAATTAATTACAATAATAATATTGAGAGTAAACTTGCTTTTTTAGAATATAAATATATATATATATATTCTTTAAAAAGATAAACTATTTCATCCAAATAAATACAATAATCTTTTTATGTATTTAATCATATTAAATTTGAATATTCATAAAAGGAATTATAAGCTTCCATGTAAAACTCTTTGTATTTTAAATCTCTACTAAGAATAATTATTTATAGTAAGTATAATATCACTAATAAATTTTATAGTAAAAAAAGTGGGACTTTTCCAAATTCAAAAAAAAATCAATATTACTTTTCTAAACACCCACCACCCCTATATTAATATTATTTATATAAATAAGACCTTCTTAATAAATTTGTATAAAATTTTGAGAATTAATTATATAATCAATATAATTAATTATATAATAAATATTTTTTCCTCTCTGACATGTATTTTACAACCAAACCAATATTTTCTGCTTCTTTCATACCCAATCCAAATACTTGAAAGCTGCAATGTTCTATTGAACACATATTACAACCATCTTTTACGTAATTGTGATATCGCCTTGTTATTTTTTAACTATTTTTAAACATATATAACATATATTCCATAGCAATGCAGAGAATTACTTGAAGGTTGGCATGCTCTAATCACCTTTTAGGTGATTGCGATATGATTCGCATGCATTAACATGTAATAAGGATCTTTTTATTTTAAATATATTTTTTCATAACAAAACAAATACTTGTTTGTGATATGAAGTATGCTACAAAACAGCTGTATTAGCCAGCTCTAGGTGAATGTTTGGATGCTCTGGTAGACATATACCAACATGGAGTTTGACATCCTTTAATAGACATGTACTAACCGCTTACCATTTACGTGATTGTGATAAGTTTGCTTGTTCGTATTTAAAAAACAATCATTTGCAACTTGTCTCATCTTTCAATTTTATCTGTCAGCTAGACGACCAGTCCCTCCTTGTCCAATAAATGTTGGAAAAGCGATTATATTAGCCACGGTCAAAGCCTGCGTTGGTTCGAGTTTATGGTCGTATTTGCGAGCCATGAAGGTACCTTATCTCTACCGGAAACCCTATCTCTACCTGAATAAGTTAGTTTGCCTACTACACATGCCATTATTGAAGTTTTGAAAATAATCACTGAAAATGAATCGATTTTTGTCCAGCAAGAGGACATTGCATTTAGGAAACAATAAATACAAACTTCCAGAGTTGGGTTTCAAAGCCATCCACACTCACACGCGAATACCATTGTACCTCGGGCATAGGAAGGCATTCACGAAAACGACACGTTTAACCTAAGCGGTGACAACCTGCTCTCGTGATTCTAGGGTAACCAGCAAATGATAAATGTTTAGCCTTGTAAAATATGCATCATTATGCATATATTATTTTTGTTACTTATTATTAATGAATTATTGTTGTTGTTGTTTCTTCCTGAAAATTTATCAGTAGTAGGATTATTGGCTATGATTTGCCGATGCATTTTGATTTATCATTGTTATGGAAAGAAAACTCCTTTTAAGGGAGAAGACTTGTTATTCAAAGAAAACCCCTGTGACGGGAGAAGACTTTCACTTCTATCAGGTGCCTCTAAGTCTCCATTAAATCATTTGTTTATGTAATGCTTTGGTTGCAATTGTTTTTCAAGGCATTATGAATTTATGTTCATTTATAGTTATTTAGGTTAGAAACAATGGCCATGGGACAAAAACTAAATTTTGACACTTGAATGAGAAGTGTAAATATTTAGTTTGTTTCTATGTAGAAAAATTATGTGAACCAACACTCTAGTAGTCAGGTTTCTATTGCTTAAGTGGTTGGAGCCCCAAGTAGTGGACAAACAAAGGTGACATTTGCCACAATCATAACTTCCCATGATTCCCCAAGATTCTAGGAGGAATGATCACCACCATGAGACATGGTAATTGGAGATAAATGTTATGTGGGGTTGGGAATAAGAAACATAATTGGAGATAAATGCAATGTTAGATGCAAAGAAAGGGGTATACCTATAAAAATTCCAGGTACATGAAAGAAAGACTAGACATGGAATATGTGGGGCTGGGAATAAGCAACATAATTGGAGAGAAATACAATGTTGGGTGCAAAGAAAGGGGTATACCTATAAAAGCGCTAGGTACATGAAAGAAGGTATGGCTTTGATTTTGATTATGGTTTTGGGTTCATATATTGATGGTCTACTCTTGACAGGTGGTGAGCCTCTGATTATCTAAATCACAAGGTGATAAATCCTAAAGCTCAAAATGATGTCTCATGGCATGATGAATCGATTTTTTAAAATTTTAAAAGAAATTGTATGTTGCAAAGCTATTGGAAAATATTTTTGAATAATGAAAATGCAAATCCTTGGATGCTTTGATTTGAAATTCAAATATATTGTTGAACTTGACATGACATCCAACTATTGATTGAAACATTTATGCTCTATTTTGAAAATCCATATATAATATTATATATATTATATATATATAGATATATATATTATATGAGATGAGCATAGAACTTGAATAAATTCACGAGTGAGCCACTTCATTCACACAGAGTTTCCACTGAGAGTCCTTTAATAATATTTGAATGAGATATTCTATTTTTGAGGCTCAGATATTTCTCCTATGATATGTAACTGCATGGATGTATTTTTGTTGATAGAGATTATTGCTAAGAATGTTTGGATGTTTCTTTAGTATGAGATCTTCCATGATATCTTAGATGAGAGGTCCATAGTAAAATTGAGGATGAGTATGATGTTGCTAGCATGACTAGTTGTGAGGCAAGACGAAGAAGCTCCTTAGAGAGTTGTTTGAGAATGATCTGGATATGACATGGATACATTGTGATGACATAGAGTGGGACCCATTTGGCTTAACATCCTATATATATATATATATATATATATAGATGGGGCTAAGATACTCCCATATATTGAGACAACGCAATGTTTCGGGACAAGATTAGGCTTGTTGTTGGCACCTCCTTGAGAGGGAGGTTGATTATGATATCCTTTTGTGATTTATATGACTATTTATTTTATGACATGATATGTGAATTGATGTCCTGTATGAATAGGAAACAACTGCTAGTGAGACAAGTTGATACTAGATTTTACTATGATCAGAGAATCGTTGATCGAGGACACTAGGCCATCCCTTCCTCCTTGTCTGAGATCCAAGGGTGAGGAATTGAGATAAAGGGATTTTGGGGTTGAGGGAACTTTGGAAACTAAGGTATGACCCCTATTTGTTATCCATAGGGTTGAATATGTTGCTCCCCTATCTTCTTAGGACTGAAGAATGTTGCTTCGTTGTTTGGTCTTTGCAGAGTGTACGCCAGTTGGCACCATACCGACAAGTTGGGCTTGTTAGGAATATCGATCCCCGTTTGGCCAACAAGTTGAGAGTGTACTTAAGGTGTACAACACAAGTTGATTATGATGCATGTGTTTTACCACATGACTATTCAGGGTCATCGATTGGAAGATCAATAGGAAATAGGATCGGCTGAGATAACCCTTTGTGATTCCAAGTTGAGATTAAGCTCCCTGATGTGATCCCAGGGTTAGGTTGTGCTCCTCTATATGTAATGATATCCTATTGCTTATTATGGGGTTGTAGATGTATAACTCCCCCATGATATTCTGGGTCGATAAGTGTTCCCTAAGGTGTTTCCAGGTTGAGATGTGCTCCTTGATAATATGGTATCTGATGACGATTGATGATGATTCAGGTAGTAGCCCACTGACAAAGATTCTTGATGAATAGAGGGTGTTAGCTTAAGCCCCCCTTTTGGTAACAAATTCTTCTTCTTCTATATTTGAGAATGTTTGGCATATGGGAAAGAACAATCAAGAGATAATAAGGAACAAGCAAGGGATAGATCAAGATGTACATTGTCGATTGATGATGATGAGATACTTGAGGTGGTCATTGAATGATTACTACATGAAAGTGATGATCAAGAATGATACGTGATGACACTTAATGACACTAGAATGGCATATTGATCGGTGGACAAATATTGGGAGGTGGAATTCTCCCTAGCTGAGAGGAAGTGTTAGTTTTTTAATGTAGAGTCAAATTCCACCTTGGATAACTCATATGACGAGGATGATGATTTCATTAGGTTCCTCTTTTGGAGTGGACCAAAATCGACCTAAATATCATCTTATTTGGACAAGGGAAAGTTGATTTTTGAATTTATTTATTCACTCATGTATATTGGGTTAGGTTAGCCCTAAGTACATGTTAAACTAGATAGGTTGGCCTCAACCTCAAGTGGACCCTCATGAAATGCTATAAATAGAAGAGACCTCAAGCTCATTTGGACACATTGATAAAGCCATATTCTCTTCTCTTATTGTCTTAGTTCACACAGGTCTATCAAAAGAAAGTTCATGCAAGAGTCTGAAATCTCAAGGGTGAAGCTCACACTGATGTAGCATGTTCTGATTCCTCGACGCTATCATAGAACTAGAGAGTTTAGTCCTTGGAAACTGGCAGATTGTGGTCTTGATAGCATCCAGGGAGCCTTGGACGCTGGCACATAATGTTATGGGAGTGTTCACGAGGCTAGGGTTTACTACTCAGTTTAGTCCCTAAACACACGCACAATATGGTCTTGAGAGCGTCCAAGCTACCATAGATTCTTGCACAGAAGCCTTATGAGAGCACGAAGGGTTTGAGGTATATCTGGATATGTTTGACTTCCTACACCCTCATCAAGTTCACCTGGGAGCTTCCAGATCTATTTCGGACACAATCTTCCAATTCTACAGAGAGCGTCCATGACTCCTATAGATGCTCACATAACTCCTCCTCCTTGCATTTGAGAATCCAAGATGAGATTTCAGTATTTTAAAGATTATGTTCAATGTTCAATAATTTCCAGCAGTTAGCTAGAGTCCATGAGAACACATTACAACCATCAGAATGAGCCTTTTAACTAGAAGCATGATTAGATTTGTTTCATGGATATCATAGTTTTTTTGTTGCATAAATAAAGTTATGGATCATTGTACTCTCTTTTGTTGAATCATTTGATGGCGATCTAAGAAGAAAAATATTTTCAAGGGCTTTCCCCTGGTCTCAAACTAATCCTGGTGTCTCTATGTGTGTGAATTCTTTTCTTATATTATGTTCTGTTGCAGTGATGATGATGATGATGTTGTTATTTCTATATAATTGCATATGCTCATGAATAATGGTGTGGATATGAATAATGTAATAATGATATGCGGTGAACTTAATGTATTAATGAAGAAATTCAATTATCCATGTAAATAACAATGTAGCCCTATGAAAAATTAACAGGCTCATGATACTTTTTGGGATTTTTTCTATTTGACATATGTGTTTCTCTGAAAAACATTGGTGGAAAAGTGAGCCATATACAAAGTTAGCATTTTATTTTTAGTTTTTTTGCTAAGTTAATATGTTATCCTGTATTCCACAGTTCATAATTTCTACAACAATAGTTGTTCAATGATATAGATTGATAAAATTAATTAGGTTAAAATTAGTATGTAGACCTACACAACTAGTCTCAATATAAACCTAGTGTCAAAAGGTTTTAATATTTCAAAGTTGAAATTTTTTTTTTCCTTACAATTAGATACATATTCTAATTTAATGAAGCCCATGGTTTAAAATATTAGTAGACTTAGAAAACCATAGACCTGTGACTAACAAAAGAACAAAATGTATCCCTCGCATCATAGGCATGGAGTATAATCTAACACATATGAGAGAATTTATAACATGAATGTGATATATGTGTGTGTGTGTGTGTGTGTGTGTATGAAAGCACAATATTAAAGTAAAAAAAACTTATTTAGTGAAGTGTATGGATCATTCTTCAAAATTTTTACATATTGTCAATACTAATTCATGTATTTT
Source organism: Pinus taeda (assembly GCA_000404065.3). Classification (NCBI taxonomy): domain Eukaryota; kingdom Viridiplantae; phylum Streptophyta; class Pinopsida; order Pinales; family Pinaceae; genus Pinus; species Pinus taeda. The sequence goes on along the minus strand of APFE030498373.1, from coordinate 67,403 downwards.
CATACATGCTTAAGTTTCACATACATATGATCAAACATTCTATCTAGATGTAGACTTAAAACTATGCAAACTATCAACACATATCTTCAAATTAGCACACAAATACCAAATACCTTGTCAAACATTGACAAACATTGTCAGATATACATGTACATATGCATAACTTTTCCATCTAATGGTAGTTGGGTAACCTCAATGGCAATGTCACCAATCTCCCCCACCCATATAACAATGGATTCGGCCCTTTTAATACCTTCAATGCCAAACAAAACAAAAATACACAGACAACTAGGCAATACAAAAGCATGCCAAAAGTGAACTTTAGTTGAAATGCAGTCTTGTAATTTTTTTTATTAGTTGCTACCAAATAATTTCATAGTGTCCATTTCTAATTCAATGTCCAGTGCTACAAATTAATTTCATAGCACCGTTCACTACAACATCATTTTGCAGTGCTTGTAAAGTTCCTGTAGAGAAATTTCCAAGAAGATGAAATAACTCACTATTTTCAGAGAAACTTTCACATAGTTGACTCGATCCTTGACATAGTAAACTAATTCTCGTGCCTTTCTTCGCCATTATTTGCAATACCATAACCACTTTTCGAATGAAAAATCACACAAAGAGGAATTTTGAATGTACACCAAAATAGAGTGTTATGTTTCACTTTAACAACTTTCAAACCGAAGTAAATTTTACACATTCACTACTCCAAAATACAGTGACAACTTCCTTCGTAGATTTTGAAGCCAATACAACAAGAATCAAAATTCATATTGGAAAAACACAACGATCTTCGGGAAGGTGAAATGACTCGACCCTCTTTCTAATCAACTCTCCTCGGCCTCAAAATGGATCCTTGACGTAATGAATGATTTGACTCGCCTTTCTTGATTATGGGTTGTAAATTATTAGTAATATAGAAATCGAAATCCAATCTAAGAGGGCTTTCATAACATTGAAAATAGGGGTACTCTACATCGTGGTTGTAACAACACTCTGATCACTAACAAAAAACCATGCAGCCACTATTCTAGGGCACATCCACACATTCCTTTTAAAGGCTTTCACATTGATACAACAAGAATCCAAAAGGAAAAATGGACAATCACACCATGAATGGAGCCACACAATTTAAAGTTTTTTCTTTTATGAATCAGTTCAGAAAAATATAGATTTTCAAAATGACTAGTATTCAAATAAACAAATGCGTAGGAATAGAAACCATGAGTTCACAAGTAGAAATTGATTTAGTGTAACCATAATTTTTTTATTCATTTAGCAATCACAAAACTTACAACCTAACTATTGTTCATTATGCCAATCACACAAAAATTCCTTTTCTTCACATAGATTGAAGGTACAAGCATCTGTAAAAAATTAGAGTTGTAGTTACATAGATAAACAACGAGTTACTCTCCTCTCCATCTCTCTTCCCCTCACTAGGGTGCTTCTCCCCTCCTCCACCATGATTTTTTCGCACCTCTCCAAACACTCTTTTCTTTTTGTTTCCCAAAAGAAAATGACCATGATAACCAAGAGTCACAAAATGTGAATCGTTTCCCATTCTCCATAAAATAAGGAAAATGAAAACTATATTTACATTAGAAAATAAATTCTTCACCTTATTTCTAAAAATCAAAACTCATTTCCTAATGTAAATATTTACAATTTCTTACTTAAAATTTAAAATTTTCTCCCATCATTACCATGTGGCCATCCCATCACATTGGTAATCTCCTATCCATGCTCTCACATCTTGTGCTTGTTCTATGCACCTACATCAAACTCCAAAGGTGAAAAAGATTCATGTTCTCTTGACCATTTGTTGATGAAGTGAATCTTCCTATAACCCAAACATTATGTTGTGGTTGGTCCTTCTCCTTTCAATGTTTCTTCTCTATTGTTTTATCCTGCTATAGTATTCTTCCTTCTTCACTAATGAAAAATTTCTCTACCATTAACAATATGTATTCCTTTATTCTCCTCTACATACCTCTTCTCTTAGGGCTTCTTCAACATTAGATTCCTTACTCTCTCTATTTCCACATCCAATCTATCCTTTGGATGAAACAAACCATTATTTCATGTATGAAACTTAATGTTATCCTTGTTAGGTCCCTATACTACTAGTGTAACCCCTTATTGTTATTAGTAAAACCCCCTTATTATATTGTTGTGCCCATGTAGTCCCCATATTGTTATTAGTGTGCCCCATAGAAGCCCACTATTATTATTATTGTGCCCTTACATTATTATGATTATGTCGGCTTTGATTATATTATGACCCCTTAGACTCCTATATATAGAAAGGAGGTCTTATCAATTGTATCATCCAAGAATTTTTCATTTGTGTAATGTAAAGGAGGTTTCCCCCTCAAAGAGGCTGAATTATAAGGCGTTAATCTATCTATTCTATCTTTTTTTGAGCTGGTTTCATAACAATCCTCCACCCACACATCAAGATAACAATCGCTTCGAGTTAATTTCATACCTCTCTATATTTTATGTTGGAACTCATCATTATTATTATATTCTTGTTGGTTCATTTTATCCATGGGAAGCTCATCCTTGTCATCTATTGGAATGCTACAATTCACTGTACTCTCTTTCCTTGTATTGTTCAACCAACTTTCTAAAAACTTCAATTTAGCTACAATGTTTTTCATTCCTATTTTGTAATCCTGCAAGTCCTTTCACAATGGTTCTTGTACTTCCTTAATTAAAGTATCTCTAATCCATTTTGTTATTTCCTTGGCATCTGCATACAACAAAAATTATCTGTTTTAAAAATATGAGATATTGAGGTCTCCTTTATTTCCTCTAGCATCTCTTCCTCATGAAATACTAAAACTTCCAAGCTTCCCATCAATCTTCATCCTCTTCATCCACTATAAAAACTTCATCATTAACATCCACACACATAGGTTCATTAACCTTAGGCGGTTCTTCGATTGTTGCATTTGGCCATGGCACATAGTTTTCATCTTGGCTTCCTTTGCCTTCCTTTCAACTTATATAACAACACTCAAGGAATGTTCCTCTGCTTTTCATGAAACAAAATCAATGATGTGTTCCTCATCTGGAAAAACTCTTTCAATCATACACCAATTTTTAAAATCAAAATCATCATGGCATGTATCCTCCATTAACACCTCGACCATCAGATGCTGATTATCCACACAACTTTTGAGACTCTCAACTAGTCTCTCATCAACATTTTATTCACGATGGCCTTCATTTTCCAAATCACCCATGAGACTTTCAGCTAGTCTCCTTTTAGCATTATCATTCTCTCTGTGTTCAAGGTTTACTCCTTGTTTAAGTTCACAAAAAAATTCTTCTTCAACAATTTTCCTTTTCTACAACTCAACTCCTTTGATATTTTCCTCCAACTGAGCATTTATCTTCTATTCAAACTCCTTGAGTTTCTCCACCAACTAAGCATTTGATCTCAAAATCTCTTGATGTAATTCAATTTCAACTACTTCTCTATTAATTTTGTCCTGACTTGATCTACTATGGATTCTCTCTAAACCTTTACTATGACTCAGTAGTCGCAAAAATATTTTTGCTATGAACTTTTCCCTACTTACAGTGAGTTGCACACAAGCCATTGCAACAAGCTCACTCCATCAACTTGTTTCTAAATGTGTTACTAAGCTTGTCCATGCCTAGTATTCTCTTAGTATTTTCGTTGAATCCTTCCTCTAAAATATTCATCTGAGCACTCTTTCTTTTTTAGCTTCTCCATGCAATTTACTAACCTTCTTCCTCTAACAGCTTTTCTTGTCCTCCTTCCCTATTGCAAGGTTCCTTACCATCATCATGAAGAACTCTCTCTTTTCTTGTTTATAGTCATCAATTGTAAACATCATCATTGCTACTTTTAATCAATAACTAATTAATAAAATACCATTACCTCACTGTCCAAATATAAATTGAACATGCATCACTGGGGTTGGAGTATTCTATGCTGGCTCTACCTTTAATGTTACAATCTTCTAATGTCCTTCACTCAGAAATTGTTATTTTCTTAAAAAAATCTGATCTACCTCATCCCAAAGCATATTTTATTCCATACATTGTCTTCTTCATATTTCCATCATGCAATAATCAATCTTCAAATTCAATATAACAAAATAAGTTACCTCAATCAAATTTTCAAATCTAATTCTACTCCATGCTTCTTTTGCGAATTCTGAGCTTTACTGACTTCTTTTCTTTCAAATTTCCATTTTGTAGTCACTCAATCAGATTTATTAGATCTAATTTTGCTCCATGATTTGAATTTGATTTCCAAGACATTGCTTGCTAGTTGAGTTGTTATACTCTCATCACTAACGAGTGTTCAATCTTTGATACCACTTGATGGCAACCATGTCACTTTGATGCCAATGTCACCAATCTCCCCCTTCCATATAACAATGGATTCATACCTTTTAAGACCTTCAATGCCCAAAAATAAAAAGTTACCCACACAACGGTGCAATACATAAGCAGCCCAAAGAGGAACTTCAGCGGAAACACAATCTTGTAAATTGTTTTATCAGTCGCTACAAAGTAATTTCACAGCATCCATTTCAAATTCATTGTCCAATCTCTAAAAAATAATTTTGTAGTGTCATTCTCTATGAAATAATTTAACAACATCCATTTCCAATTCACTACTCAATCACTATAGAGTAATTTTGTAGTGTCGTTCACCATGAAATAATTTCGTAGTGCTCATTAAAATTCCTATACAATAATTTCTGGGAAGATGAAATGACTCACTCTTTCTAGATCGACTTTCATGTACTCGACTCGCACCTTGATACAGTGAACTAATTCACGTGTATTTTTTCACCATGATTTGCAACACCATAACATATTTTCCAATAAAAATAAATCAAGGAGGCATTTTAAATGTACCCTAAAATAGGGTGCTATGTTTCACTGTAACAAAATTCAAACCATTGTAAATCTCACACATTCACTACTCCAAAATACACTGACACCTTCCTCCACGTATTTTTAAGCCAATACAAAAAGAATCAAAACACAAATGGTAAAAACATAACAATGTTCAGGAAGGTGAAATGACTTGACCCTCTTCCTAATCAACTCTCCACGACCTTGAATGAATCCTTGACATAGTGAATGGTTGCACTTGCATTTCTTTGATAGGGGTTGCAAATTATTACAAACATAGTTATTGAAAGCCAATCTAAGAGGGTTTTCACAACATTCCAGACATGGGTACTTTGTCTCACAGTTGTAAAAACACTCCAATCACTAACATAAAACCACACAACCATTATTTCGAAGCACAACCACACGTTCCTTCTGTAGACTTTAAGACTGATACGACAGGAATCCCAAAAGACAAATGTAAAATCACACCACAAATGAAGCCACAATATTTTATTTTATTTTATTTTATAGATCAGTTCAGCAAGCTATAGAATTTCAAAATGATGGCTATCCAAATGAACAAATGCACGAGAATACAAAACCGTGAGTTCACAAGAAGATATTTATTTAGTGTAACCACAAAGCTTTTGATTCATTTAACAATCACACAACTTACAACCCAATTATTGTTCATTACACAATTCACACAGAAATGCCTCTTGTTCACACATATTGAAGGTATAAGCATTTGTAAAGCTTTAGAAATATACTTTCAAAGAGAAACAATGAGTTTCTCTCTTATCTCCCTCTCTCTTCTCCTCACTCGAGATCTTCTCCTCTCCTCTTCCTTTTTTTTTCTCACCTGTCCAAACACTCTTTTCCTATTGTTTTCCAAAAAAAATCGATCATCATAACCAAGAGTAACGAAATGTGAATCGTTTCCCCTCCTCCACAATATAAGGGGAACTGAAAAATATATTTACTTTAGGAAATAACTTCTCCATCTTATTTCTAAAAATCAAAACTCACTCCCTAATGTAAATATTTACCATTTCTTAAAAAACATTTAAAATTTCCACCGAGCATTACCATTTGTCCATCCCATCACATTGGTAAGCTCTTGTCTTGACTCTCACATCTTGTACTCGGTGTATGCACTTGCATCACCATCCATCAATACCTTAGTGGAAACATAGTCTAAGTTAAAGAAAGATAAATACATTTGGGTAGAAATATAAGTCAAAAATTCCTTACACCTTAACAAATTCAAACATCCACACAAACCATACAAACCATTCCTAGCTAGACCAATTTATGATAGTTCAAATTTGCATATTATTATATTAACATGAATGGTATTGTAATGATAAATCGATGTTTTACATATGATTGAAACTACTCTATAAAATTTCTATAAAATCTGGTAATAAAACCAATACTCATGTAACAAAATCAAGAAACCATCTATTTTGGTTGTTTTGGAATGATAATCCATAGTTAATCACAAATTAGAGGAATCTCATTTCAACTAGCGTAATCCAATCTTAAACCCTTCTATAAATCATTATTGGGGATCCATAAATTTATTGTGTTATATATTTTGACGTCAATGGGTTAGAGATGTATTTCCACAAAAATGTTTGAAGACCCAATATGAATTTGAATTCAAAAAAATATAATGAATTTGAATTTAAAAAAATATAATGGAAGTGCAATAATGTACTTCCTATGAATGGGAATCTATGAGGATTTAAAGGGAAAAGTTGAAAACGGAGAATGGACACCCTTAGCATTTGAGAACATTATTTTACGACCAAGAAGAGCTTCCCCAATTGAACACATGTCATCATGACATATGTGATTTTGTCTTTTCAACGAATGCGATTCTTGATCGAATATTCATGCACAAAGTCGGAATTATATAACCTCCCTCATTGTAGCACAATTTCAAGAGTTTCCTAAAATCTTGGAAGGACCATGGGATCTTTAATATCTAGAAAATATATAAAATAGTTACCATTGAAATGGTTGAACACGTATTGGGTCATTACTTAGAAGCCACAATTATGCTTAACCAATAACTCAAGTGCAATAACTAACTGACGCACAAAGATGTTTAATTGGAATATTATCGATAGAAACATTTTAGATGACTGTATACTTAAAATGAGTTATACTATTCATTTATAAAAACATCACCAATGCAATATATTATTTAAGTAAAGTAGAGAATAAAATTAAAAATTGTTTAAAAAAAATTGTTGTAAAATAAAATATAATTTAATATATATAATATTTATATATTTTTTGTTGATAATGTATATATATCACACATATAATTTACATATTTTTCTTAATAATATATATATATTTCACACACAATTTACATGAATGTCACAATTATTTCAAAATTATGAAATATGCATTTAAAGATGCAACCATATATCAAAATACATATTATAGGATTTCAAACACTACATGATTGCTATGAGATATATTCATAAGACAAAGAAAAAAGACCTGACACTATCAATGCTATAATATTTATCCGAGTACAATTTCCAACATGTACCTACAACTATCCTAAACTTCACTTACATGTCCCTAAATTTCATATGAAGGCCTTTAGGAGAGGATTTTTGCTCCATTGTCACTATTTTTATTTCATTTAAATTAAGTAGCTTACAAGATACATTATGAACATAGTTAGTAGAATGAAAAGAGCCATGATGTTTATAGGCGAGAAGTTGTTGCATCTTTTATTTTGTTAAATTTTTATTTTTTTATTAATTTATTGACACAAAACAAACAAAGATCAAAATAAAGTAGATATGATTATAACTTACCTAGAGCTACATTATATACTCTCTGTTTTCATAGAAAACAAATTACACCCTTCATGGAAAACAAGTTGCACCCTTCCTTGCCTCCTGTATGAACCCACTTTGTCAATTTACTCTAGAGTGTTTGGAGCACATCCATGATTCTAACTAATAATGTTAAACTAAATCTAACCATATTTATCTTTTAAATTCCCACAATCCCCTCTTACTATTTCCACTCTACTTAGGGATATTTCAAAATCCCAAGCGTTCCTTAGTATTAAGAGCAATTATATGCGGAAGCTAATAAAACTTAGAGAGGATTGAAACAGGGGAGAACTTTTCAACCTTATATGCGGAGGCTAATAAAACTTAGAGAGAATTGAATCATGGGAGAATTTGTCAACTACCAAAGGGAAGAAGAGGGTGGCTTTGATATATGATGCAATCCCTTCCCAAAACTACCAAATGAACTAAGGTTATCGAAAATCCACATTTCCCCAAAAAAAATATTCCAAATTCCTATTAGACAAATTCAGAGAGAGAAGAGAACTGAGGATCTTAAGAAATCATTAGATAAATATAAAAAAAAAAGGATAATTCTCGACTGATGACGAATGACAAATCTAAAGAAGAAAAAAAATAAAAAAATAATGAAAAAATAAATTCTCCTTATACCTCTATTAACAAACAAAGATTGGAGATATAAGAACTTTCACCATACTCAGACAAAAATTGAAAGGAATCCTTGAGCCACAAACATAATTTGATGCATCTAAAACTTAAATTGAAGATTAATTAACCTTACTTCAAGATAATACCTCTTATGCCCTCACAATTCACTTTTGAGCTTCAATTTAAAACACTCACACTTCATTATCTAAATTTTAATTTAAAACACTCATACTTCATTATCTAAATTTTAATTTTCATGATTGGATATTGTAATTCTGGATTTTGGGTGATATGATTATTATTATGTCAGAATTTATTTTTACTATGGCTGATGTATAATTTTATTTTTTATTTATGATAATTTATAACAATATTATGAGAATATTGTAAAAAGGTTACAAGAATATATTTCATTATAAAAAATTAAAAGATTTAATATCATATTATATCTATCAATTCTTCTCTCTTCTCTCTCTCTCTCTCTCTCTCTCTCTCTCTCATATATATATATATATATATATATATATATATATATAGATTATTTAATTTAAATTTTTATAGATTTATTATTTTTATTATTTTTTTTTTATAAATGAAAAACCGATTAAATTTCAAAAAAGTAAATATCTCTGAAATTTTACATTTTTAATGTTAGTATAAGGTTGACTAGGTGAAAGAGTCAAACTTGTTACTTGTATAATTGTGTTTTTTTCCATATGTTGTTGGTGGCCCATGATAATAGAGCACATGGATAACATGTGATGAAGCCTTTTAAAGGATTGGGGATTCTCAATTGTAATGTTCTTGAGTTAAGTTGAGGGATCACTTGGTTGAGCTAGGATGTTGGTCATCTTGAGTTCATTTAAGTTAAGGTATGACTACGTTTGAGCCAAAAGATAATAATAGAGCTATTTCTGGCTAGTTTTTCTATTTACCAGGCTAAATCATGGTTAACATTGTTTATATGTATTATTTCTATGTATATAGATTTTTATAATTATTTGTCTTATATTGATTTTATGATAATAAGTGGTATCAAATCCAAGGGATCATGGACCTATAGAAAGAGGTGATGATTGCAAATTCCAACACATTGTTTGTTGATACTAACACTAACATAGAGAAGATCAATTGGGATTTGACTCACATACATGAAGGTTTCCTTAGAAAAAGTGGAGGTTCAATAAGGTAAAATGTAGCAACAAAATCAAGATTAAATGATGAGAACACCTAGTGTGAGAAGGTGCGCATAAGAAAGGGAATGGTGGCATAAATATTGGAAAACAATAGAAATAGAAAAAGTAAAATAAAAAACTTTTCAGATGAAATTTGTAAATTACGTGTGTACCAACATTCGACTCTAAGACTTGGATAAGCATGCATAACCTTACTAGTAAAATCTTATAGTAGTCCTAGGTGATTGGGGAGAACATGTAGATTTCCCAAAACAAGTTTAAAGGGGACAATGTTAGGATAATGATGTAGGAGCATCTAGCTGACAAGGAAAAGACACAAGTAAGGGAATATGGTTTCTGAAGAGGACAGAGGGATTGATTCATGTAGTGGGAAACATACTTGTTTTCTTTTAATTTCCTTTTCTTTTATTAAGTTATTTAGAGATACTATAATAAGATGTAATTAAGAATAGTAATAGTTAGATTAGGGTCATTGTTTTGAAACAATTAAGTTGTTATTGTAGAAAGCCATGAAAAAGAAAATGTACCGGGAAATCAAACAAAATTCAATATGAAAATTAACTGCTGTAACTAATTGACAAACCGGACAAACTGCCAGCAGTTAGAACAGTTGTAACAGTGCTATTAAAGAGTGAAACAAAGCAAACAGGGGTTGGGGATAGGAGGAGTGATATTCAAAGAAAGAATACAAATAATCAAAATTTTCTGTGCATATATCCTCATAGTGTTCTATTTGTGTCTGAAATCTTTTGACAGAGAACATTACTATGTGAATTTCGTAAAAGCTTGGTCATAGGACGAATTAAAGCAAAGAGACCTTTGAGTACCGAATTCATTGAATTCAAACAAGAAGAACATCGTTTGTCTGCAAGTAGTAACAACAGAGGAACCAAAACGTGTAACGGGAGTTGTCCAACATTTCTTTACATATGAAAAGATAGAGTTGCCAACACAGAGAAAAGAACAACCATAATAAAACCCAGGTATGCAAATCCCAACAGCGCAACGAAAATTTCATTTCCAGAAATTCATTTACAGTCATCAAGCTAATGTCCATTCATATTCCATATTTAAAAACAACTTGAGAACAAAACCCAGTTCGCGGATTTGGGAACTGTAAACCCTCATCCACGTAAATCAAAATCCCATACATTTTCCAAGCCGACGCTTACAGCCTTTGACAGAGACCCTATCTAGAATAGGACTCAATACAACAGTGACTCGAAACCTACAACTAAACCAACTCATATGCCGAGAGACGCAAACAAACAATTACAGACAAATAAAGCAATGCTACCTGGAACGTTCTTGGAGTAGTCGAAGGCCCCAACACCGAAACCCTCGGTCACTGCACCTGCAGAACACATCACAGGATGAGCATTAGAATCCAATGCAAGGATATGCAAAGTTTCGAAATAAATTTTAATCTAGAACAAGCAAAGTTATGAAGGGTTCCACTTACCCAGTGAAGGAGCCATGACCAACACAAGTGAAGGAGACGTGACCAGCTCAAGCACAAACCTTTTTTTTCCCTGCTCGCAAGGAACCGAAGTCGTTAGAGGCCGAAGGAGGAACCGGTAAAGCAAAATAGCAGAGAGAGCAAGCTTTCCAATTGCATTAGAGTAGGAAACAACGACGAACAACGCCATTGTTTTGTCGAGACCGTGCCTGAGTGAACCGTCGTTGTAAAACGAGACCAGAACCACTCTCAAAAGGAAAATCGACACACGGAGGTAACGACAACGCGGACCCAGACCATAAATCGAAGAGAGGACGCACAGAGGAAGAAACCCATAAAAGTAATCAACCATCGAAAACCTTGGAAAGTCTAAACACAAACAGGGAACGAGCCTTACCAGTTTTCCATAATCCTGCAAATGACCGAGACACTTCAACCATAGGAGTGGGACAAACAATGCTGTGAGAACCAGTGCAAGCATACAAGCTCAACAGACTCAGACCAACAAAACCCCGGACTGACTAACAAAACTCCCATCGAAGCTACAAACTACCAACTTGTATCATACAGAATCTGGGAACCGGGTTTCAACTGAATACAAAGCATTGCAGGAAGGAACCACTGTAAAAATCACCAAATCGTCGAGAGCTCGCTGAAGGAGGTAACAAAACCAACACATAACCAAATGAAATCAAAGGTGGTGGAAACCCTATACGAGGGCAGGGTTTAGAATCTCCATACAATACATGTGTCCATCGCATATACCGCCAACAAACCCTCTGTAAACAGACCATTAATTACATACAGATTGATAATCGAAATATCTCTGACCAACATCTAGCGCACATAAATATCAAACAACAGTATACGCTGAGTGGAAAGGGAGCGACGGTGGGACCATGTGGGCTGGCCCCATCAAGTGGTATCAGAGCTAGATAATAAAAAGAAAAAAAAAGGAAGTTCAAAGATGGGGACGTGGAAGAGGTGTGCGCAGAGGAGTAGATGAGGGCTTGAGAGAAGAGTTGAGGGTCCTTACTGCTCGCTTAGAAGCAGTGGAGGCAAGACGGAGAAGAGACCTAGAACTTGGGTTTGATAGCAAAGATGAAGCAGAAACTGCCACGTAAGTATTAGAAGAAGAAGCACCGGAGATAAGACTGTTGAGATCAGTGTTGTTAGCCAGCCACAAACCCAAACCTCTGATTTCTAATTACGATGGTAGTCTATCTGCAGATGTTCTGCTGGATTGGGTAAGTGAGTTAGATAAGTATTTTGAAAACGAAGAGATCGGTGAGGACAAAAGAGTTAGATTTGCTGCAACCAAGTTAAAAGGGCACACTGCTTTATGGTGGGATAACATCTAAGCAGATAGGAAGAGGATGAACAAACTACCAGTAAAGAAGTGGCCGAGAATGGTGGCAAAACTGAAGGGCATGTTTTTGCCTAAAGACTATCAGGTCGAACTTTATCGACGAGTGCAGAATCTAAGGTAGAAAGGTATGACCATAAAGGAATACACAGAGGGATTTTATCATGTAAATTTGTGGGCTGGTTATACTGAAGATGCTGTAGAGAAGAAAATGAGATATGTTAATGGTTTGAGGATGGAAATACTGGACGAGATCAGTATTCTCTCACCAAGGAATATAGAAGAAGCCTTTCAAAGTGTTGTAAAGGCTGAAGAAAAAATTAATAGGAAGCAGAACAATAGGAGAGGACGAGGAAATGGCAGAGAACGAGGACAGTCCTACGGCAGAGGAAGAACTGCCACTAACAGTGAGGAAGGCAGCAGCTCCAAAGCTTCAGGGACAGCAGAGAAGGGGGAGAGCACTAGAGGAGGTCAGCCATATCAGCGGGGAAGAGGAAATGGTCGCAGAAGAGGGACAAATGTCCAGTGCTACAGGTGCCATAAGTGGGGGCACAGATCCTTCGAATGCTCGAAAGTTGAGCATACTGGCCAGGGGGGAGCATTTGTTGCACAGCCTGAGGAAGCTGAAGCGCAGCCCCGGGAAGTAGAAAATGTGGCAGAAACAGGGGAGGCATTAATTCTGAAAAAAGTGTTGTTAAAGCCAGCAAAGGAAATGGCTAAACAAAACCAGCGGAAGGCATTGTTCCAAACAGTTTGCAAATCACATGGGAAGTGTTGTAAATTAATCATAGACAACAGGAGTATAGATAACTTAGTTGCTACCAAGATGGTGGTAAAGATGGGATTAAGGCGGCTTAAACATCCCACACCTTACAAGGTGTCGTGGCTACAGAAAGGCCACTATTTATTAGTTGATGAGCAATGTGAAGTCGAATTTCACATTGGAAAATACCAAGACAAAGTTGTCTACGACATTATGCCAATGGACGTATGCCATATACTGCTAGGAAGACCATGGCAGTATGACTAGAAGGTGACACGTGATTTGAAAACAAATTGTTATAAGTTTGTGACGGATGGAGTCAAACATACGCTTGTACCCATCAAGGAGGAGGATATAGCAGAGTCAAGTGGAACAAAAGCGTTGTTAATAGTAGGAAAACAGTTTGTTAGGAAGATTGAAGAAAAGAAGGTGAATTATGCGGTGGTAAGGAGGACAAGAGCAGTGTCACTGAAAACAGAAAAATAAGAATTGCCTATAGAGATACAAGAGCTGTTGGAAGAATTTAAGGATATTGTGGTTGACGATTTACCAGATAAATTGCCACCCAGAAGGAGCATCAGCCATCATATCGATTTTATATCTGGAGCAAGTCTACCGAACAAGGCAACATACAGAATGAGCTCGAAAGACAATGAAGAGATTCGTAAAAAAGTGCAGGAGTTGCTGGATAAGGGACTGATGAGAGAAAGTCTGAGCCCGTGTGCGGTACCAACAATACTTGCACCTAAGAAGGGAGGAGAATGGCGGATGTGTACGGATTCATGAGCCATCAATAAAATTACTATACGGTATAGATTTCCCCTACCCAGAATGGATGACATGATGGATTGTCTTAGCGGAGCAGCCTTTTTTACGAAGATTAATTTGAAGAGTGGATATCATCAGATCAGGATCAGGGAAGGAGATGAATGGAAAACAACCTTCAAAACCAATGAAGGGCCGTACGAGTGGCTAGTCATGTCGTTTGGCTTGAGCAACGCTCCTAGTACTTTTATGAGGTTGATGAATTAGATGTTAAAAGAATTTATTGGCAAGTTTGTGACATTTTACCTTGATGATATTCTGATTTTTAGCAGGACAAGGGGAGAACACCTTCAGCATGTTCAAAGGGTGCTAGATAAATTGCAGCAGAACAAATTGCTGATAAACTTAAAAAAATGTAGTTTCCTACAGAAGGAACTGGTTTATTTGGGGTTTGTAGTCGCAAAAAATGAATTGAAGATGGATCCAGAAAAGATTGCAGCAATTGTCAATTGGCCATCACCCAAGAGCTTGTTTGAGGTACGTAGTTTCCACGGATTATCAAGTTTTTATAGGAAGTTTATTAGAAATTTCAGTGAAATCTATGCACCAATGCTGGACACCATCAAGAAGGCTAGTCGACCTTTTTGTTGGACTAGTACAACAGAGGACAACTTTGAGCTTTTGAAACGGAAGATTATAGAGAGACCAATCTTGAGGCTAGCCGAGTTCAACAAACTTTTCCAGGTCCGATGTGACGCAAGTGGGACAGCTATTGGCACTGTGCTCAGTCAGGAAAATAGACCAGTGGCATTTTTTAGTGAGAAATTAAATGAAATCAGGTGAAAATTTTCCTCGTATGACAAGGAATTTTATGTCGTGGTCCAAGCTTTAAAGCATTGGAGACACTACCTTCTCGGCAATGAGTTTGTATTGTTTTCTGATAATTCAACGTTACAATATGTAATGCAACGACACAAGTTGAACTAGAAGCATGCCAAATGGGTAGAGTACTTACAGAGTTTCACCTTCATGCTAAAGCATATTAGTGGACAAGCCAATAAAGTGGCAGATGCCTTGAGAAGAAGAGCTTTGCTCTTACACGAGAGCAGAATACAGGTAATGGGATTCGAACATCTAAAGGATTTGTACCAGACCGACACTGATTTCAAAGAAGCCTTTGAAGCATGCCAAAGTCCCGTGTTGAGGAATACAAGTCAATGGCTGGACTACAATTTACAGGAAGGATTATTGTTTAGAGGTGGACAATTATGTATCCCGGACTGTTTGATGAGGGAAAATATTGTACGGAAGAAACATAGTGGTGGTCTAGCCAGTTACTTTGGCATAGATAAAACTTTGGAATAACTCGGACACTTTTATTACTCGCCCCGAGTGCATAGGGATATCCAACGATATGTGGATAGATGTAAAGTCTGCGAACTGGCGAAGGGACACAGTCAAAATGCTAGACTTTACACACCACTACCAGTTCTGAGCAGGCCATGGGACTCAGTCAGCATTGACTTCATCTTAGGACTGCCTAGAACGCAGCGGGGGTATCACTCAGTAATGGTGGTGGTAGATAGATTTTCAAAAATGGCTCATTTTATTCCTTGCCGGAAAACTAGTGATGCCACGTATGTAGCTCAC
Organism: Pinus taeda; assembly: GCA_000404065.3. Taxonomy (NCBI): domain Eukaryota; kingdom Viridiplantae; phylum Streptophyta; class Pinopsida; order Pinales; family Pinaceae; genus Pinus; species Pinus taeda. Next base: position 51,811 of record APFE030498373.1, on the reverse strand, counting down.
CTGTTTTTCACGGAAGTTGTTGGATTACATGGCTTACCAAATTCTATCGTTTCTGATAGGGATGTAAAATTCACAGGACACTTTTGGTGTACCCTGTGGAAAAAGTTGGGCACGCAACTGAACTTCAGCTCTGCGTATCACCCGCAGACTGATGGGAAAATGGAGGTGGTGAACACGAGTTTGGGAAATTTGTTGCAGAGTTTGGCTGGGGAAAATTCACAGTTATGGGATCATGCTCTCGCACAAGAGGAATTCGCTTATAATGATTCGCCCAATCGTAGCACCGGACATAGCCCGTTCCAAATCTTGTACGGCATGCACCCTCGGGGAATACATGAATTGCGAGATTTGGGAAAATTAGAATGGAGAAGCGCATATGGAGAAGAGTTTGCCGAAGAAATGAGTGAATTACATGAACAGGTAAAATTAAAATTGCAGGACAACATATAGAAGTACAAATAGCAAGCAGATTCAAGGCGAAGGAAAGTACAATTTAATGTCAGAGATGAGGTCCTCCCGCATTTGCGCAAGGAACGGTTTCCTAAGGGTACGTACAATAAATTAAAGTTTAAAAAAATTGGTCCCTGCAAAATCTTGCGAAAATTCTCAGCCAACGCCTATGAAATTCAACTGCCACCTGAGATAGGCATATCACCTATTTTCAATGTGGCGGATCTGTTTCCATATACTGCCCAAGTGGAGGAAGACAATGTGGTACGGCTAGAACGGGACACCCAAGTTGGAGACAGTTCTTGGATGAGACATATGCCTTCGGCTCAATCCCATGAGATTGAAGGAATTCTCAGCACACAGGTAGCCAAGAAGACACGTAGGAAGGAATATCTGCGATACCTCGTCAAGTGGAGAGACCGTCCAATGGAGGACAGCTCATGGCTCGATGCGACACAGATACGGAAGGCTGGCTATTCGGTGGAGGAGCTCATGGATCGGAGCCATGAATTTCTTTTACCCCGGGAACCTGATGCAGGAGCATCTATCTGACAGGGCAAGGACACAAGTAATGGAATATGGTTTTTGAAGAGGACAGATGGATTGATTCATGTAGTGGGAAACATACTTGTTTTCTTTTAATTTCCTTTTCTTTTACTAAGTTATTTAGAGATACTGTAATAAGATGTAATTAAGAATAGTAATAGTTAGATTAGGGTCATTGTTTTGAAACAATTAAGTTGTTATTGTAGAAAGTCAATGAAAAAGAAAATGTACTGGGAAATCACACAAAATTCAGTATGAAAATTAACTGCTGTAACTAATTGACAAACTGGACAAACTACCAGCAGTTAGAGCAGTTCTAACAGTTCTATTAAAGAGTGAAACAAAACACAAACATGGGTTGGGGACAGGAGGAGTGATATTCAAAGAAAGAATACAAATAATCAAAATTTTCTGTGCATATATTCTCATAGTGTTCTATTTGTGTCTGAAATCTTTTAACAGAGAAAATTACTGTGTGAATGTCGCAAAAGCTTGGTCACAGGATGAATTAAAGCAAAGAGACCTTCGAGTACCGAATTCATTGAATTCAAACAAGAAGAACAATGTTTGTCTGCAAGTAGTAATAACAGAGGAACCAAAACGTGTAATAGGAGTCGTCCAACATTTCTTTACATACCAAAAGACAGAGTTGCCAACACAGAGAAAAGAACAACCATAATAAAACCCAGGTATGCAAATCCTAAGAGCGTAACGAAAATTTCATTTCCAGAAATTCATTTACAGTCATCAAGCTAATGTCCATTCATATTCCATATTTAAAAATAACTTGAGAATAAAACCTAGTTCGCGGATTTGAGAATTGTAAACTCTCATCCACGTAAATCAAAATCCCATACATTTTCCAAACCGACGTTACAGCCTTTGACAGAGACCCTATCTAGAACAGGACTCAATACAACAGTGACTCGAAACCTATAGCTAAACCAACTCATATGCCAAGAGACGCAGACAAACAATTACAGACAAATAAAGCAACGCTACGTGGAACATTCTTGGAGTAGTCGAAGGCCCCAGCACTGAAACTCTCGGTCGCTGCACCTGCAGAACACATCACAGGACGAGCATTAGAATCCAGTGCAAGGATATGCAAAGTTTAATTTAGAACGAGCAAAGTTACGAAGGGTTCCACTTACCCAGTGAAGGAGTCGTGACAAACACAAGTGAAGGGGCCGTAACCAACTCAAGCACAGACCTTTTTTTTCCATGCTCGCAAGGAGTCGAGGTCGTTAGAGGTCGAAGGAGGAACCGGTAAATCAAAATAGCTGAGAGAGCAAGCTTACCAGTTGCATTAGAGTAGGAAACGGTGACAAACAACGACATTGTTTTGTCAAGATCGTGCCTGAGTGAACTGTCGTTGTAGAACGAGACCGGAACCACTCTCAGAAGGAAAATCAACACAAGGGTAATGACAGCGAGGACCCATACTATAAATCGAATAGAGGACGCACAGAGGTAGAAACCCATGGCCTGGAAAGTCTAAACACAAACAAAGAACGAGCCTTACCAGTTTTCCATAATCTTGCAAACGACCGAGACACTTCCACCATAGGAGTTGGACAAAAAATGTTGTGAGAACCGCCGCAAGCATACAAGCTCAATAGGCTCAGACCAACATAACCCTGAACCGACTAACAAAACTCCCATCGAAGCTGCAAACTACCAACTTGTATTATACAGAATCCGGGAACCAAGTTTCAACTGAATACAAAGCATCGTAGGAAGGAACCACTGTAAAAATCACCAAATCGTCGAGAGATCACAGAAGGAGGTAACAAAACCAACACAGAACCAAATGAAATCAAATGTGGCGGCAACCCTATACGAGGGCGGGGTTTAGAATCACCATACAATATAGGTGTCCATCGCATATACTGCCAACAAACCCTCCGTAAACAAACCATTAATTGCATACAGATTGATAATCAAAATATCTTTGACCAACATCCCGCACACATAAATATCAAACAACGATACAAGCTAAGTAGAAAGGGGGCGACGACAGGACCACGTGGGCTAGCCCCATCAGATAATTTTTACTTGTTGGAAGAGTCAAAGATGTTAGATCGATAGTGGTGATTTCAAGAACATGTTTTTGGTTACTTGTGATATTAGACCCCATGTATTACATGCATGATGAAGGCTTTAAAAGGGTTGGGATTCTTCGTTGTAATGCGCTTTTATGTAGTGGAGGTATCACTTAGACAAGCTGCGAAGGTGGTTAATTTGGATGCTTTCAATTCAAATGCATGATTGCATTTAAGCCATAACATAATAATATATTTATTATTCGCTAGGTTTCACCAAATCGACATTTTTTAGGGCATGGTGTGCATGGTTTTTGTTTATTTTGGCTATATATATATGATTTTTATCATTAATTCTTTTGTATTTTTTATTATCATAAGAGTTAAGACATATTTTAACATCATATTCCATTAAGATATTGGATATATAATAATAATAATAATAATAATAATGCAACTTTAAGGCCATGACCAAACAAAACACCAAATTGGTGTATGGCATCCACTTCTTTTCCGGCCAGGCACCTCACTCTACGCAATGATCTCACTACTAAAGTATACATAAGTGTACATACTCTACCCTACTTTGGATTTGAATTTGTAACCTCTTAGGATTAAACACATGCTCCTAACCATTAGGACGACTGAAGCTATATATATATATATATATATATAATTATAAATATAATATTTATATATATATATATATATATAATGTGATTGTAAATTTGCATAAATCCATTTTCAAAAGATCATGAGATATTTTAGAATACCAAAAGGAACCTTTTCTTGTACCAAACACATAGATTGCAATCAATGTATTGATTTTAGTGTATGATTTTATTATTTATTCAACAAAGCACATTGAAATCATTGTGTTATAAATTGAATAGAAATTAAATTTGAATAAAAATTGGCATTGAATAAACGTTGGAATAAAAATGAACACAGAAATTGGTTTTTTCTTTATCATTTATTTATCAATGCACATTGAAATCAATATGCCAAACATGAATAGAAATTGTAATAAAATAAAAGCTAATATAGAAATACAAAAAATAAACTCACATAAATTAAAATAGAAATTGAAATTCGAATAGAAAGTAACATTGAAAACATTGAAAATAAAGAGAATTAGAAATTAAAATACAAATTTACATTGAAACCGAAATATAATCGATATGAAAACAAAATAAATGCAATGATTTTGGCATTCAATCATTAATTTCAATTTCAATGTAAATTGTGTACTTACTTTAGTGTATTTTTTATTATCTATTGATCATTGCACACTCAAATCATTACATTAGAATTTGAATACAATTTAAAATATAAATTGAAATTGATATAAATCCAAAGATAAATCGAAATGAAATTTTACATTAACATAGAAGTTGAAGTGGGAATTGACATTTATAATGAAATCAACACATTATTTTCAATGTACTTGAATTGATTCAACATTGTTATTTTGTTTCTATTTAATGGATTCATCATCTAACTCTTTAAATATACTTCTAAATAATACTCTCTTTTTGAATAAACCAAGAAAACAAAGTAAATTTAAAATCATTTCAATGTTGATAGATTGATTCAACTTCGTTTATTTACTTGTTTTGAGCCTACTCTTCATGTAACTCTTCATGTAACTCTTCAAGTATATTTATGTATGATATTCCCTATATTAAAAAAAAACAAATCAAACATAGTAAATCTAAAATGATTAGATTCATCTCAAACATATACGTATACATAAATTTATTTGTCTAAAAACTTGTGTGATTATACTAAAAAACTAAAACATAAAGACGATAGGTTAACCTTGATCCTTCTTGATACTACTATCTATACTTTCAACCAATTGAGAAGAGCAAGTAAATTCAAAATAATCTTAGACATACATAAAATTTTGATAATATGCAAATCATGTGTGATGACCGAAGTCTAGAAATAGCCTATATACATCTTATCCCAAGATCTATCAATTGCTTAGAAGGATCAAATCTCTATATATGCAAATATTTCTCCATATTTTTTCTTTCAAAAAGAGTTGCCAGCTTGAGATATTTAATCCCTCTAAACAGTGGATAAATCGATAGTGAAGATGGACATAAGTTACTAGAAATCAAATATTTCTTGTACAATTGGATTTCAAATTTTAATATTATAAGGTGACAAAGATCCAAAACATGTTATAATTGGGAAGAGAAAAAAAAAATAACTATTTTAAACGCTGGTATGACCTATATTAAATGTAATCCTTAAGTGATTTTAATAAGTTAAATTTTTATGCGTTGAAATTGTACATTATAAACTAGACCGGCAAGTCATGAACAAGCTAAAAAAAGAAAGTAAGTGAGGAACAAGCTAGAAAAGAAATAATAAGAATCGTTACGAAAGGATATCTCAAATAAATAGTCATGCTAGCTCAATTTAATTGTTCTTATTTAACACTATGAAGAATATTCTAAGCTTCACTCTTTTCAAGATAAGAATCATGGTGGGTGCTCACAAGGTTAGGAATATAGTATCCTTATCTCATGTGTGTATCGTTCATAAATTTCAAGCTTTACACCGGTAAGTTAATTTCTTAGCATGATTTACTATGAATTTTGTTACTTGACTTTATGGTTGTTTGTACTTATTAATAAATTTGAGAAGTTCATTTTGGATGAGCAAGCCAATTAAACTCTTCGTATTGGAACCGTGGACAGAGTTTTGTAGGATTTATATGAATAATGGGTTAATGATAGATTTGAAATTGAAGATCTCCAGCTATATAAAGCGAAGGTGGTTAGTGTTTTGCAAAAATATCATTCGAATGGGAAAAGAGTGGTTGATTACCATCTTTCCATATGAATTCAAAGGGAAATAGGAGCACAAGGGCGTAATGGGGATAGGCTTTAAAATGGTATGCATACCCATTTCCCAACTATAGATTCGTAAAAGGAATTTAAAAAGGGGGAAAGGACATAAGGGGACAGCAAATAAAGAATCATGAGTGGAAATTGAAAATTTCCCATTCTACTTTTTCTTGCTTCAATGTATTATGGATTAAAAATTATAAAATAGACATCCCTTTACCTACCTGAGAATTCCATGAGATATGTAATAGCTATATGGATTCTTGAGGAGCAGCAGAGCTGAGCTATGCAAAATAGTGATTTAAGCTATAGAAAATAGATCATGTGATACTTGTTTCTTATTGTGAACTAAGGCATGGATATTTGGATCCTGCAACTTAGCTGTTTATATATTAAGATAGGGATTTAATGGATTTTTTTTATATGAGGAACCATGGATCTTAGATTAAATTATTTCTTTCCCTATCATAATTTGAAATTCTTGTCGGTTAGCAAGTTACTTTTCAAATAAAAATTGTCTACTCATATTAGAAAGATTTTTTTTTAAACAATAAATATTATTATTATAAAATGCCCACAAATAAGTTAGCTTTAAACACTGAATAGTATGATGGCACCCAAATGGGTTTTGACTATCAAAATTTCTTTTGAAAAAGGATGGAATGGTAATGTAATACAACTTTTAAAGGAGATGGATGCATTTATTCATGGGTATTTGTTGGATGTGGGAGGAAAAAAAACTCGAGAAGGAAATATAAGTTGAATTCATAAAATATATGGAAATGGTTATGATTTGAATGTTGACTACATAGAAAAGAAATATTTTCTGGTTTCAATATGCATGTGTTTATGACTAAGGAATATATGGGAATACCATGAAATGATGAACAACACAAATTTTGGATGGTTTCTTGAGGTAATCATGGTGTAGTGAATGTGACTTGACATAGTATAGAACTTATCTTCAATTTTAACATTGGTCTTTATCTACAATTTCCTTGTCCTTCATCCATGTTCAAAATATTTTTATTGTTGGTATTGTTCCTCAGCAAGTGAAATGGTTATAGCAAGCTCCAACCATTTTGAGCTTCAAATCATGGTGCTTTGAGAGAATTCCCTTGGCAACATGATTGACTAGAAGTTTGACCATAGGATGGTGCTTCCCTTATTCATCATGGAGTTAATTTGATCAATGCATAACCATATTTGAGAATCTAAAAAAAAATTGTATGCCATTTTCTTCTCCTAGAGGCATCCAATTATACCTATCAATGATGGGGGTTATTGGAGCTTTTAAAACTATTATCAACAAAAACTAGTTCTAACTCTATTACAAGAAATTAACAAAATATTGATTCTTCTTTTGTAGATGTCTAGAGAACATATTCCATTTTACATGAACTTTTGGCTTCATGAATATATTGTGCATATATTAACTTTCTTACAAAACAGTGCATAGGAAACAAATATGAGGAAAAACAAACAACTAAAAGTACATATTTTTACCTGATAGGTAGTGTTGGTTAGCTTAGACTTCACAATGGTATTAATAAATATTCTATTCATTTAGATGGTCGACTTACCAACTTGACAACCCACCTATACCATATTTATTCTGCACTATTCACTTCTCTGTAAATCAATCCTGATGATGGGTCTTGGTCTAGACTTGAAACGTCGACAAATAAAATATGAACACTGTGGAATATCCGAATTCAGTTTCTCAAAATATACATCTACTACCTTATTTGAGTGACTCAAATCCATATTGATTATAATTTCTAGAATATGTTTATTTTAAATATTTATTTTAAATTCCTTAAAATGGTGTGTCAAATATCTTATAAAATATCCTAAATGCTAAAGTTGTCTATGAATTTATATCGAGACCACTAGTATTTTAAACCCATATTATTCATTTAATTACATATTGAGATAAATCCCCTTGGAAATGAAACTAGAATCTAGTATACATACGTCCAATAAACAAGTTTTATAAAAGTAATGATTTGGTATTTTAAAAATGCTTCTGAATAGACCTAAAAGACAATGTTTACAATGCAAAATTTAGGATGGCCAATCATTAATTTGAGTATATATTATTAACTTGAGTATATATTTTTAACTTGATATCTTAATGATATTATTCTAGTTGGGCTCAACATTATATTATAGGGTATATCTCTCCTAGAAACAACATTTAAAAAGTCTCTTATTTTCCCCTTAAATATGGACTATCCCAACTCAATTTTGAAGAGGTTTTTGAAGCCACTTTCCTAAAATAAATAAATAAATAAATAAAAGACGACCATTTTTCCTAAATTGTAATATGGGTATGTTTATGATGATTTTAAGAATCCATTTATCAAATAAATATCTAATATCCATCTCGTAAATGTTATACATTTCCTTTACATAGGTTGTAGAAAAATTGTGAAATTTGTGGCAATTTTCCAAATCAAAATATATATTATCATGTTTTACGTTCACTTCCTTAAAAATTACAGGTTCTTTCTCCTTCGAATACATATTCCTACTAATGATTAAGAAATGAAGTCTTTCTTACTACACCACTAATGGAAATGATTAAAATTGATAAAACATCTATTTTGTTACCATTAGGTTTATTTATAAAAAACATAAATGAAATGGTATCAACTATAGAAATAAAACATATTGCACTTCATATACTTTCATTGCTCATGCTACAAAGACGTTGTTGTCACCAGGTTAACATTTAACATGATTTAGTCTCTCCTTTCCATGGATTAGAAAAAAAATCCATGCAATACTAACATAAAAAGGTTTTGGAGAAACCCACTAAAGTGAAGGCGGCACTTGTTCTATCATTTCAACTCCTCAAGCTCATAAATTATTTCACAACAAAATCATATTGAAAAACAAAAATGAAAAATTAAAGAACCAAACTATGAGCGATGAAAATCACTAACATGTCCCAAGAAATGGAGCCAAAAAGGTGAGTCAATTATATGTATAATTCATGTTACATTTTAATTGTCAACCAAAGGTGCATATTAATGAGATGTAGAGTTGTACATGCATAATCAAATTCTAATCTAATAAGAGAATACTCCAAACTAGAAAGTAAACTTAAAATCAAATGAAAATCAACAAAATGTCTAACAATAAATGGGTACATCATCCACTTTAAGTTGAATTTTACATGAGTTTCAAATCTATAAATCATTACAATATTTCACTCTTGATAGTGAGGACGCTTATGCAAAGATATTGTTAACTCATTGAATAACAATTTAAGTAGATGACTTCTTATAGGTAATAATGAACTTGCATAAGTGAAACATACCACACTTCATAAACTCAAAGCATACCAATTCAATCTTGGCAATACCAGTATTTAGACATTGTCATTCTACTAAGATCCTCCTATCACCATGTTATCTTTTAACATGGATGATACTTTTTCTTTCCATTACTTATTACTAATGTCATTAGCAAGATTTGATAAAATGAAACAAACTTCTGTAAAAAAAATAAATGAATGAATATTTAATAAAATCATTTCAATGATTTATAGGGATTGATTTCAATTCTTCCAAAAATAATATAGTAAACTAGATTATAACATTGTAAACTAAATCAAATCCTAATATTAATAGCATTGAGGGATGACAAACTATGTAAAGATAATTATCAAGAACTTTTATCGTATTGTATCATAATCTGGACATATGGTTCAAGGTTTCTCCCCTTGAAAAGGAGAAAGCACTCTTATTTATATGTAAAGTTACTTTTGGAATAGGATAAAAATAATTAGTTAGGTGCACAATATCTATTGTGGTTACAACCATTTGTTAATAAGTAGAAACCAAAAATTAACTAGTAAATCATTACAAGATATTTGATCATAATTAAAACCTCATCAAACTAATATTGTTTATTGTCAAAGATTCCTTCTACATTCGAGATATTTGATGATGATAGAAATCCATTAAAAATATTTAATGGTTGAAGATAAAATTTGAATTTGAGGCCAGGTGGTAAAAATTTGCATTGTTCAAATCTCCAAATATCTATCCCTGTCATCACCATGAAACTCATCCACCATTAAAGAATAAGACAAAATGATTTATTTTTATAAGACTCTAACATGAACTCAATTGGAATAGTAAAAATAAATGCATTTTAAAATATTGTGCCTAATGCCACATGTAAATATTAAAATTGTCTTAATTGAATGTTATAGATAAACAAAAAAATTATCAAAATTCAACGAAATCAATGGAAAATTATGGAAAATTTGAGGAATCAATAGAAATTCTTGAAATCCACAAGGGGTTTTGACATTATGTGGAGAGGGCGATGAATAACAACCATGAGTAAGCACCATAATTTTCCATACTTCATCATGTCCTTTTATGTTGGGGAAAGGATGGGCCCTTTTGGATGACTATTTCCTAATTCAATGGATATTGCATACCTCATGGTGGTCAAGATTTCATGTCGATATCTTGATTTTCTTGAAAGAAGGAGAGCGAACCGCATATAATTTTAATTGCTAGGGTACGAGTTAGAAATAGAAACAAGAGTTGATACTCATAGTTCTTTAGGGACTCACATCACTATAATTTTTAGGATATGGGTTAGAAGTAGAAACAAGAATTGATACTCATATTTACTTTAGACCTTCCCACCAATTTTAAAGCAGAAGAATCAACATACGAGTTTTTATTGTTCCTAACACATATAATGAAGCTACCTCGTGGTTGGAACATATCCTATCAACTTTTTTTGGAAAATAGATTGCATTTTAACATGTAAAGAGCCTATATGCAACTGGTTTATTAGTCCTACCAAAATAGGCCCACAGAATTTGCACTATATAATTATTAAATTTATAGTCAAAAAATTATGTTTTTTAATATAATAAAAAATATATTTTTAGCATTTCATTCCTCAATATAATTATTATATTATCGGAGCCTTGCCAAGTTATAATTCATCTATATAACCACCTAACCGTGTCATCATGTTGTTGATACTATTAAGGAACAAAATGGGAATTGGCAATCTTGAGTTGTCCTCATATGTGCCTCCGCAAAATAGCCATTAGCATACTTAGCTCCTTAAGATGATCGCTAGTGGTAATTTGCTCATTAGGCATTTTACATTTGAGCTTGTTACATTATTTATTTTCCACACAAATAGTCGTTAACGTTATTCGAAATATTCCAATGGATACACATTGAATACCCGAACGATGTGTTCAGGCATCTCTAATAAGCCATATATATAAGATATCTGCATTCCTCCTTCAAGTGAGGCGGAGTCTCCATGAGTCCTGCCGAGTAAACTGCTGGTATGGTGCCGAGGGACATAATCTCAGTTTAATAATTGTTATAGAGGAGACTTCAGTTGCATCTATATTTTGGCCCATACATTTCTATTTAGTATGTAAATTTTTATCATAGGTTGATTTTTGGGAACGAAGAGTAAAGATAGTGGAGCTTGTGGTGATTGCAATAGAGGAGAAAACGGTGTTCCAATGAAACTCTTCGTTTTAAGATCGAAAAATTCATGGATATATACATTAAACTCTCTCTTAAAGTTTTATGAGTAGAGCAACTATGACAGTTTGGCAATGGTTATGCGTCATTCTGCTACTTACCCGTTTCAACATTATCAAACATGTAAGTTATGTAGACAGTTACTGCAATAAAGCCGTTCAAATTACTTGACCTCGAATAATGAAATCATAAAACAAGTAAATTATCTATCCTAGTTATAATATTACCTATTGCAGGGATGGAAATAGAAGAAGTGCAGAGAGCTTACCTTATGTGTGGTTTGTTGTGATATTGAATACTAAGCGACGATTTCTTGGTCAACATTGGTACCATTTAAATATCGCGGAATGCTAGTGATGCTTGTGTTGGGCTTTGCAATGCTTCCAGGTGCTTAAATATGGAATAGGAGAAGGGCTGCTGCAAATTTCTACTTGTTAGATGGAACGAACAAATAGATGTTAAATTGAATAGATAGGAAATTTCAAATAATCTGTATAGATATAGTTCCATGTGTAATACTAATATCAGCATAATGGCACCCCCCTTTGGTGTACATGCTCTTTTACAGGGAACTATCCTAGTTTATGCATTCCATCCAAAGCTTTTACAAGGAATTATCCTAGTTTATTCATTCCATCCAAATCATTGTTGTTCTATGTTATCTAAGTAAGACGCATATAATTTCAATGAGAAGTTAGATGACGATTTAATAGTTCCACGTGTGTAGAGATCACCACAATTTAGAAGACTCTTAAAACAATTTCACCACCCAATTAAGAGTAAAATAGATGGTTTTTAATTAATTGAATTTATGTATGAATGAGTATTTTGGGTGGTTTATGAAACTGTAAGGATGGAAAACCATTTTCTAGATTCTTTTGTTCATTTACCAAAAACTCTACATCACAATTTAGAGGACTCTTAAAACAATTTCACCACTCAATTAAGAAAAAAATAGATTGTTTTTAATTAATTGAATTTCTGCATGAATGAGTATTTTGGGTGGTTTATGAAATTGGATTTACCAAAAACATATATATAAATAAAATTGATGAG
>APFE030498373.1:0-38819 GCA_000404065.3 Pinus taeda | reverse complement strand
TTATATAATAAATATTTTTTCCTCTCTGAGATGTATTTTACAACCAAACCAATATTTTCTGCCTCTTTCATACCCAATCCAAATACTTGAAAGTTAGCATTGTTCTATTGAACACATATTACAACCATCTTTTACGTAATTGTGATATCGCCGTGTTACTTTTTAACTATTTTTGAACATATCTAACATATATTCCATAACAATGCAGAGAATTACTTGAAGGTGGGCATGCACTAATCACCTTTTAGGTGATTGCGATATGATTGGTATGCATTAATATCTAATAAGGATCTTGTTTTATTTTAAATATATTTTTTCATAACAAAACAAATACTTGTTTGTGATATGAAGTATGCTGCAAAACAGCTGTATTAGCCAGCTCTGTGTGAATGTTTGGATGCTCTGGTAGACATATACCAACATGGAGTTTGACATCCTTTAAAAGACATGTACTAACTACCTACCATATACATGTACTAACCACCTACTATTTACGTGATTGTGATAAGTTTGATTGTTCGTATGCAAAAAACAACCATTTGCAACTTGTCTCATCTTTCAATTTTATCTGTCAGCTAGACGACCAGTCCCTCCTTGTCCAATAAATGTTGCAAAAGCGATTATAATAGCCACTGACAAAGCCTGCGTTGTGTAGCGCGGTTCGAGTTTATGGTTGTATTTGCGAGCCATGAAGGTACGTTATCTCTACCGGAAACCCTATCTCTACCTGAATGAGTTAGGTTGCCTACTACACATGCCATTATTGAAGTTTTGAAAATAATGACTGAAGTGGTTGGAGTCATGTTTCTATTGGTTAAGTGGTTGGAATCCCAAGTAGTGGACAAACAAAGGTGACATTTGCCACAATCATAACTTCTCAAGATTCTAGGAGGAATGATCACCACCATGAGACATGGTAATTGGAGATAAATGTTATGTGGGGTTGGGAATAAGAAACATAATTGGAGAGAAATGCAATGTTGGATGCAAAGAAAGGGGTATACCTATAAAAATTCCAAGTACACGAAAGAAAGACTAGACGTGGAATATGTGGGGTTGGGAATAAGCAATATGTGGGGTTGGGAATAAGCAACATAACTGGAGAGAAATACAATGTTGGATGCAAAGAAAGGGGTATGCCTATAAAAACACTAGCTACATGAAAGAAGGTATGGCTTTGATTTTGATTATGGTTTTGGTTTCATATATTGATGGTCTACTCTTGACAGGTGGTGAGCCTCTGATGATCTAAATGAGAAGGTGATAAATGCTAAAGCTCAAAATGATGTCTCATGGCATGATGAATCGATTTTAAAAATTTTTAAAAGAAATTATATGTTGCAAAGCTATTGGAAAATATTTTTGAATAATGAAAATGCAAATCCTTGGATTCTTTGATTTGAAATTCAAATATATTGTTGAACTTGACATGACATCCGACTATTGATTGAAGCATTTATGTTCTATTTCGAAAATCCATATATATATCTATATATATCTATCTATCTATTCTATATATATTATATTATATAATATATTATTATATTTTATATTATGTGATGAGCATAGAACTTGAATAAATTCATGAGTGAGCCACTTCATTCACATAGAGTTTCCACTGAGAATCCTTTAATAATATTTGCATGAGATATTCTATTTTTTGAGGCTGAGATATTTCTCCTATGATATGTAACTGCATGGATGTATTTTTGTTGATAGATATTATTGCTAAGCATGTTTGGATGTTTCTTTAGTATGAGATCTTCCATGATATCTTAGATGAGAGGTCCATAGTAAAATTGAGGATGAGTATGATGTTGCTAGCATGACTAGTTGTGAGGCAAGATGAAGAAGCTCCTTAGAGAGTTGTTTGAGAATGATCTGGATATGACATGGATACATTGTGATGACATAGAGTGGGACTCATTTGGCTTAACATCCCATATATATATATTATATATATATATATTATGTTTATATATATATTAGTTGTGCTAAGTACTCCATATTTGAACAATGCAATGTTTCGGATGAGCTTAGGCTTGTGGTTGGCACCTCCTTGAGAGGGAGGATGATTATGATATCCTTTTGTGATTTATATGACTATTTATTTTCTGACATGATATGTGACTTGATGTCCTATATGAATAGGAAACAACTGCTATTGAGACAAGTTGATACTAGATTTTACTTTGATCAGAGCATCGTTGATCAAGGACTCTAGGCCATCCCTTCCTCCCTGTCTGAGATCCAAGGGTGAGGAATTGAGATAAAGGGCTTCTGGGGTTGAGGGAACTTTGGAAACTAAGGTATGACCCCTATCTATTATCTATAGGGTTGAATATGTTGCTCCCCTATCTTCTTAGGACTGAAGAATGTTGCTCCATTGTTTGTTTTTTTGCAGAGTATACGCCAGTTGGCACCATACTGACAAGTTGGGCTTGTTAGGAGTATTGATCCTCGTTTGGCCAACAAGTTGAGAGTGTACTTAGGGTGTACAACACAAGTTGATTTATGATGCATGTGTTTTAACACATGACTATTCAGGGTCATCGATTGGAAGATCAATAGGAAATAGGATGGGCTGAGATAACCCTTTGTGATTCCAGGTTGAGATTAAGCTCCCTGATGTGATCCAAGGGTTGAGATGTTCTCCTCTTTGTGTTTTGATATCCTATTGCTTGATATGGGGTTGTAGATGTATAACCCCCCCATGATATTCTGGGTCAAGAAGTGTTCACTAATGTGGTTGGAGGTTGAGATGTGCTCCTTGATGATCTGGTATCTGATAAAGATTGATGATGATTCAGGTAGTAGCCCACCGATAGAGATTCCAAGTATCATCTTGATGAATAGAGGGGGTTAGCTTAAGCCCCCCTTTGGTAACACATTCTTCTTCTTCTATATTTGAGAATGTTTAGCATATGAGAAAGAACAATTGAGAGATAATAAGGAACAAGCAAGGGATAGATCGAGATGTACATTGTTGATTGATGATGATGAGATACTTGAGGTGGTCATGGAATGATTACTACATTGATGATCAAGAATGATACTTGATGACACTTAATGACACTAGAATGGCATATTTATCGGTGGAAAAATATTGGGAGGTGGAATTCTCCCTACTTGGGAGGGAGTGTTGAATTTTTTATGTGCAGTCAAATTCCACCTTGGATAACTTATACGACTAGGATGATGATTTCATTAGGTTCCTCTTTTGGAGTGGACCAAAATCGACCTAAATATCACCTTATTTGGACAAGGGAAAGTTGATTTTTGAATTTATTTATTCACTCATGTATATTGGGTTAGGTCAGCCCTAAGTACATGTTAAACTAGATAGGTTGGCCTCAGCCTCAAGTGGACCCTCATGAAAGGCTATAAATAGAAGAGACCTCAAGCTCATTTCGACATATTGATAAAGCCATATTCTCTTCTCTTATTGTCTTAGTTCACACAGGTCTATCAGAAGAAATTTCATGTAAGGGTCTGAAATCTCAAGGGTGAAGCTCACACTGATGTAGCATGTTCTTATTCCTCGACACTATCACAAAACTAGATAGTTTAGTCCTTGGACACTGGCAGATAGTGGTCCTGATAGCATCTAGGGAGCATTGGATGCTGGCACATAATGTTATGGGAGTGTTCACGAGGCTAGGTTTTACTACTCAGTTTAGTCCCTAGATGCACGCACAATATGGTCCTGAGAGTGTCCAAGCTACCATAGATTCTTGCACAGAAGCCTTATGAGAGCACTTAGGGTTTTAGGTAGATCTGGGTATGTTTGACTTCGTACACTCTCATCAAGTTCACCTGGGAGATTCTAGATCTCTCTCGGACACAATATTCCAGTTCTACAAAGAGCGTCCATGACTCCTATAGATGCTCACATAACTCCTCCTCCTTGTGTTTGAGAATCAAAGATGAGATTTCAGTATTTTGAAGATTATGTTCAATTTTCAGTAGTATCTAGCAGTTAGCTAGAGTCCGTGAGAACACATTACAACCATCAGAATGAGGCTTTTAACTAGAAGAATGATTATATTTGTTTCATGGATATCATAGTTGTTTTGTTGCATAAATAAAGTTATGGATCATTGTACTCTCTTTTGTTGAATCATTTGATGACGATCTAAGAAGAAAAATATTTTCAAGGGTTTTCCGCTGGTCTCAAATCAATCCTGGTGTCTCTATGTGTGTGCATTCTTTTCTTCTATTATGTTCTATTGCGGTGATGATGATGATGATGTTGTTATTTCTATATAATTTCATATGCTCATGAATAATGGTGTGGATATGAATAATGTAATAATGATATGGGGTGAACTTAATGTATTAATGAAGAAATTCAATTATCAAAGTAAATAACAATGTATCCCTATGAAAAATTAACAGGCTCACGATACTTTTTGGGATTTTTTCTATTTGACATATGTGTTTCTCTCAAAAAAATTGGTGGAAAAGTGAGCCATATACAAAGTTAGCATTTTATTTTTAGTTTTTTTGCTAGGTTAATATGTTATCCTGTATTCCATAGTTCATAATTTCTACAACAATAGTTGTTCAATGATATAGATTGATAAAATTAATTAGGTTAAAATTAGTATGTAGACCTACACAACTAGTCTCAATATAAACCTAGTGTCAAAAGGTTTTAATATTTCAAAGTTGAAAAAAATGTTTTCCTTACAATTAGATACATATTCTAATTTAATGAAGCCCATGGTTTAGAATATTAGTAGACTTAGAAAACTATAGACTTGTGACTAACAAAAGAACAAAATGTATCCCTCGCATCATAGGCCTTGATAATATTTTATAAAATAGAAACTTGTAGCACGGAGTATAATCTAACACATATGAGAGAATTTATAACATGAATGTGATATGTGTGTGTGTGTGTGTGTGTGCGTGTGTGTATGAAAGCACAATATTAAAGTAAGAAAAACTTATTTAGTGAAGTGCATGGATGATTCTTCAAACTTTTTACTTATTGTCAATACTAATTCATGTATTTTCATACATGCTTAAGTTTCACACACATATGATCAAACATTCTATCTAGATGTAGACTTAAAACTATGCAAACTATCAGCACATATCTTCAAATTAGCAAACAAATAACAAATACCTTGTCAAACATTGACAAACATCTCGAGATATACATGTACATATGCATAACTTTCCCATCTAATGGCAATTGGGTAACCTCAATGCCAATGTCACCAATCTCCCCCATCCATATAACAACGGATTCGACCCTTTTAATACCTTCAATGCCAAACAAAACAAAAAGACCCAGACAACTACGCAATACAGAAGCATACCAAAAGGGAACGTTAGTTGAAATGCAGTCCTGTAATTTTTTTTATTAGTCGCTACCAAATAATTTCATAGTGTCTATTTCTAATTCAACGTTGAGTGATACAAATTAATTTCATAGCACCATTCACTACAATATCATTTTGCAGTGCTTGTAAAATTCTTGTAGAGCAATTTCCAAGAAGATGAAATAACTCACTCTTTCTAGAGAAACTTTCACGTCGTTGGCTCAATCCTTGACATACTAAACTAATTCCCGTGACTTTCTTGACCATGATTTGCAATACCATAACCACTTTTCCAATCAAAAATAACTCAAAGAGGAATTTTGAATGTACACCAAAATAGAGTGTTATGCTGCACTTTAACAACTTTCAAACCGAACTAAATTTTACACATTCACTACTCCAAAATATAGTGACAACTTCGTTTGTAGATTTTGAAGCCAATACAACAAGAATCAAAATTCATATGGGAAAAACACAACGATCTCCGGGGAGGTGAAATGACTCAAGCCTCTTTCTAATCAACTCTCCTCGGCCTTAAATGGATCCTTGACGTAATGAATGATTCCACTCGCCTTTCTTGATTAGGGGTTGTAAATTATTAGTAATATAAAAATTGAAATCCAGTCTAAGAGGGCTTTCATAACATTGAAAATAGGGGTACTCTACATCGTGGTTGTAACAACACTATGATCACTAACAGAAAACCATGCAGCCACTATTCTAGGGCACGTCCACGCATTCCTCATAAAGGATTTAACATTGATACAACAAGAATCCAAAAGGTCAAATGGACAATCACACCATGAATGGAGCCACAAAATTTTAATTTTTTTCTTTTATGAATCAGTTCAGAAAAATATAGGTTTTCAAAACGACTAGTATTCAAATAAACAAATGCGTAGGAATAGAAATCATGAATTCACAAGTAGAAATTGATTTAGTGTAACCATAATTTTTTTATTCATTTAGCAATCACAAAACTTACAACCTAACTATTGTTCATTATGCCATTCACACATAAATTCCTTTTGTTGACATAGATTGAAGGTACAAGCATCTGTAAAAAATTAGAGTTGTAGTTACATAGATAAACAACGAGTTACTCTCCCCTCCATCTCTCTTCCCCTCACTAGGGTGCTTCTCCTCTCCTCTTCCATGATTTTATCGCACCTATCCAAACACTCTTTTCTTTTTGCTTCCCTAAATAAAATGACCATGATAACCAAGAGTCACAAAATGTGAATTGTTTCCCATTCTCCACAAAATAAGGAAACTGAAAACTATATTTACATTGGAAAATAAATTCTTCACCTTATTTCTAAAAATCAAAACTCATTTCCTAATGTAAATATTTACAATTTCTTACTTAACATTTAAAATTTTCTCCCATCATTATCATGTGGCCATCCCATCACATTGGTAATCTCCTATCCATGCTCTCACATCTTGTGCTTGTTCTATGCACCTAAATCAAACTCCAAAGGTGAAAAAGCTTCATGTTCTCTTGACCATTTGTTGATGAAGTGAATCTTCCTATAACCTAAACATTATGTTGTGGCTGGTCCTTCTCCTTTTCATGTTACTTCTCTATTGTTTTCTCCTGCTATAGTATTCTTCCTTCTTCACTCATGAAAAATTTATCTACCATTAACAATATGTATTCCTTTATTCTCCTCTACATACCTCTTCTCTTAGGGCTTCTTCAACATTAGATTCCTTATTCTCTCTATTTCCACATCCAATCTATCCTTTGGATGAAACAAACCATTATTTCATGTATGAAACTTAATGTTATCCTTGTTAGGTCCCTCTACTACTAGTGTAACCCCTTATTGTTATTAGTACAACCCCCTTATTATATTTTTGTGCCCATGTAGTCCCCATATTGTTATTATTGTGCCCCATAGAAGCCCACTATTATTATTATTGTGCCCTTACATTATTATGATTATGTCGGCTTTGATTATATTATGACCCCTTAGACTCCTATATATAGAAAGGAGGTCTTATCAATTGTATCATGAAAGAATTTTTCATTTGCGTAATGTAAAGGAGATTGCCCCCTCAAAGAGGCTGAATTATAAAGTGTTAATCTATCTTTTCTATCTTTTTGTGAGCTGGTTTCATAACAATCCTCCACCCACACATCAATATAACAATCGCTTCGATTTACTTTCATAACTCTCTATATTTTATGCTGGAACTCATCATTATTGTTGTCTCCTTGTTGCTGCATTTTATCCATGGGAAGCTCATCCTTGTCATCTATTGGAATGCTACAATTCACTGTACTCTCTTTCCTTGTATTGTTCGACCAACTTTCTAAAAACTTTAATTTAGCTACAATGTTTTTCATTCCTGTTTTGTAATCCTGCAAGTCCTTTCCCAATGGTTCTTGTACTTCCTTAATTAAAGTATCTCTAATCCATTTTTTTATTTCCTATGCATCTGCATACAAAAAAATTTATCTGTTTTAAAAATATGAGATATTGAAGTCTCCTTTATTTCCTCTAGCATCTCTTCCTCATGAAATACTAAAACTTCCAAGCTTCCCATCAAATCTTCATCCTCTTCATCCAATATAACAACTTCATCATAAACATCCACACACACAGGTTCATTAACCTTATGGGGTTCTTTAATTGCTGCATTTGGCCATGGCACATAGTCTTCATCTTGGCTTCCTTTGCCTTCCTTCCAACTTATATGACAACAATCAATGAATGTTCCTCTTCTTTTCATAAAACAAAATCAACGTTGTGTTCCTCATCTGGAACAACTCTTTCAATCATACACCAATTTTAAAAATCAAAATCATCATAGCATGTATCCTCCATTAACACCTCGACCATCATATGCTGATTATCCACACAACTTGTGAGACTCTCAACTGGTCTCTCATCAACATTTTATTCATGATGGCCTTCATTTTCCAAATCACCCATGATACTTTCAGCTAGTCTCCTTTTAGCATTATCATTCTCTCTCTGTTCAACGTTTACTCCTTGTTTAAGTTCACAAAGAAATTCTTCTTCAACAATTTTCCTTTTCTAGAGCTCAACTGCTTCGATATTTTCCTTCAATTGAGCATTTATTTTCTATTTGAACTCCTTGAGTTTCTCCACCACCTAAGCATTTGATCTCAAAATCTCTATATGTAATTCAATTTCAACTACTTCTTTATTAATTTTGTCCTGACTTGATCTACTATGGATTCTCTCTAAACCTTTACTATGACTCAGTAGTCACAAAAATATTTTTGCTATGAAATTCTCCCTACTTATAGTGAGTTGCACACAAGCCATTGCAACAAGCTCACTCCATCAACTTGTTTCTGAATGTGTTACTAAGCTTGTCCATGCCTAGTATTCTCTTAGTATTTCCGTTGAATCCTTCCTCTAAAATATTCATCTGAACACTCTTTGGTTTTTTAGCTTCTGCGCGCAATTTACTAACCTTCTTCCTCTAACACCTTTTCTTGTCCTCCTTCCCTCTTGCAAGGTTCCTTACCATCATCATGAAGAACTCTCTCTTTTCTTATTTATAGTCATCAATTGTAAACATCATCATTGCTACTTGTAATCAATAACTAATTAATAAAATACCATTACCTCACTTTCC
Source organism: Pinus taeda (assembly GCA_000404065.3). Lineage (NCBI taxonomy): Eukaryota > Viridiplantae > Streptophyta > Pinopsida > Pinales > Pinaceae > Pinus > Pinus taeda. The sequence goes on along the minus strand of APFE030498373.1, from coordinate 29,865 downwards.
AAATATATATTGAACATGCATCACTAGGGTTGGAGTATTCTATGCTGGCTCTACCTTTAATGTTACAATCTTCTAATGTCCTTCACTCAGAAATTGTTATTTTCTTAAAAAAATCTGATCTACCTCATCCGAAAGCATATTTTCTTCCATGCATTGTCTTCTTCATATTTCCATTATGTAATACTCGATCTTCAAATTCAATAATAACAAAAAGTTCCCTCAATCAAATTTTCAAATCTAATTCTACTCCATGCTTCTTTTGTGAATTTTGAGCTTTACTGACTCTTTTTCTTTCATATTTCCATTTTGTAGTCACTCAATCAAATTTATTAGATCTAACTTTGCTCCATGATTTGAATTTGATTTCCAAAACATTTCTGGCTAGTTGAGTTGTTCTACTCTCATCACTAAAGAGTGTTCAATATTTGATACCACTTGATGGAAACCATGTCACTTTGATGCCAATGTCACCAATCTCCCCCTTCCATATAACAATGGATTCATACCTTTTAAGACCTTCAATGCCCAAAATAAAAAAATACCCACACAACGGTGCAATACAGAAGCAGGCCAAAGGGGAACTTCAACCGAAACACAATCCTGTAAATTGCTTTATCAGTCGCTACAAAGAAATTTCACATCACACATTTCTAATTCATTGTCCAATCTCTACAAAATAATTTTGTAGTGTCATTCACTATGAAATAATTTAACAACATCCATTTCCAATTCACTACTCAGACACTATAGAATAATTTTGTAGTGTCGTTCACAACGAAATAATTTCGTAGTGCTCGTTAAAATTCCTATACAATAATTTCTGGGAAGATGAAATGACTCACTCTTTCTAGATCGACTTTCATGTACTCGACTCGCACCTTGATACAGTGAACTAATTCACGTGTCTTTTTTCACCAGGATTTGCAACACCATAACAAATTTTCCAATAAAAATAAATCAAGGAGGCATTTTAAATGCACCCCAAAATAGGGTGCTATGTTTCACTTTAACAAAATTCAAACGATTGTAAATATCACACATTCACTACTCCAAAATACACTGACACCTTCCTCCACGTATTTTTAAGCCAATACAAAAAGAATCAAAACACAAATCGTAAAAACATAACAATGTTCAGGAAGGTGAAATGAATTGACCCTCTTCCTAATCAACTCTCCATGACCTTGAATCGATCTTGACGTAGTGAATGGTTTCACTTGCATTTCTTTGTTAGGGGTTGCAAATTATTACAAACATGACTACTGAAAACCAACCTAAGAGGGTATTCACAACAGTCCAGACATGGGTAATTTGTCTCACAGTCGTAAAAACACTCCAATCACTAACATAAAACCACACAACCATTATTTCGGGGCACAACCACACGTTCCTTCTATAGACTTTAAGACTGATACAACAGGAATCCCAAAAGACAAATGTAAAATCACACCACGAATGAAGCCACAATATTTTATTTTATTTTATTTTATAGATCAGTTCAACAAGCTATAGAATTTGAAAATGATGGGTATCCAAATGAAAAAATGCACGAGAATAAAAACCATGAGTCCACAAGAAGAAATTTATTTAGTGTAACCACAGATCTTTTGATTCATTTAACAATCACACAACTTACACCCCAATTATTGTTCATTACACAATTCACACAGAAATGCCTCTTGTTCACACATATTGAAGGTATAAGCATTTGTAAAGCTTTAGAAATATACTTTCAAAGAGAAACAATGAGTTCCTCTCTTATCTCCCTCTCTCTTCTCCTCACTCGAGATCTTCTCCTCTCCTCTTCCTTTTTTTTTTCTCACCTATCCAAACACTCTTTTCTTATTGTTTCCCAAAAGAAATCGATCGTGATAACCAAGAGTAACAAAATATGAATCGTTTCCCCTCCTACACAATATAAGGGGAACTGAAAAATATATTTACTTTAGGAAATAACTTCTCCATCTTATTTCTAAAAATCAAAACTCGCTCCCTAATGTAAATATTTACCATTTCTTAAAAAACATTTAAAATTTCCACTGAGCATTACCATTTGTCCATCCCATCACATTGGTAAGCTCTTGTCTAGACTCTCACATCTTGTACTCGGTATATGCACTTGCATCACCATCCGTCAATACCTTAGTGGAAACATAGTCTAAGTTAAATAAAGATAAATACATTTGGGTAGAAATATAAGTCAAAAATTCCTTACACCTTAACAAATTCAAACATCCACACAAACCATACAAACCATTCCTAGCTAGACCAATTTATAATAGTTCAAATTTGCATATTATTATATTAACATGAATGGTGTTGTAATAATAAATCAATATTTTAAATATAATTGAAACTACTCTATAAAATTTCTCTAAAATCTAGTATGAGCATTTGATTGAATCTTCTTAAATCTTACATTTGAATAAAACCAATACTCATCTAACAAAATCAAGAAACCATCTATTTCGGTTGTTTTGGAATGATAATCCATAGCTAATCACAAATTAGAGGAATCTCATTTCAACTAGCGTAATCCAATCTTAAACCCCTCTATAAATCATTATTGGGGATTCATCAATTTATTGTGTTATATATTTTGACGTCAATGGGTTTGAGATGTATTTCCACAAAAATGTATGAAGACCTAATATGAATTTCAATTCAAAAAAATATAATGAATTTGAATTTAAAAAAATATAATGGAAGTGCAATAATGTACTTCCTGTCAATTGAGTTACTCCGTGGGAATCTATGAGGATTTGAAGGGAAAAGTTGAAAACGGAGAATTGACACCCTTAGCATTTGAGAACATTATTTTACGACTAAGAAGAGCTTCCCCAATGGAACACATGTCATCATGACATATGTGATTTTGTCTTTTTACCAACTTTTGAACGAATGCGATTCTTGATCGAATATTCATGCAGAAAGTTGGAATTATATAAGCTCCCTCATTGTAGCACAATTTCATGAGTTTACTAAAATCTTGGAAGGACCATGGGATCTTTAATATCTAGAAAATATATAATGGTTGAGCACGTATTGGGTCATTACTTAGAAGCCGCAATTATGCTTAACCAATAACTCAAGTGCAATAACTAACTGATGCTCAAAGATGTTTAATTGCAATATTATCGATAGAAACGTTTTAGATGACTGTATACTTAAAATGAGTTATATTATTCATTTATAAAAACATCACCAATGGAATATATTATTTAAGTGAAGTAGACAATAAAAAAAAATTTAAAAAAAAAAAAAAAAAAAATTATTGTTGTAAAATAAAAATATAATTATAATTATATAATATTTATATATTTTTGTTGATAAAATATATATATCACACATACAATTTACATATTTTTCTTAATAGAATATATATATTTCACACACAATTTACATGAATGTCACAATTATTTCAAAATTAGAAAATATGCATTTAAAGATGCAACAATATATCAAAATACATATTGGATTTCAAACACTACATGATTGGTATGAGATCTATTCATAAGACAAAGAAAAAAGACTTGGACACTATCAATGCTATCATATTTATTCGAGTACAATTTCCAACATGTACCTACAACTATCCTAAACTTGACTTACATGTCCCTAAATTTCATATGAAGGCCTTTAGGAGAGGATTTTTGCTCCATTGTCACTATTTTTATTTCATTTAAATCAAGTAACTTACAAGATACATTATGAACATAGTCAGTAGAATGAAAAGAGCGTGATGTTTATAGTCTAGAATTTGTTGCATATTCTATTTTGAAAATTCTTTTTTTATTATTAATTTATTGACACAAAACAAACAAAGATAAAAATAAAGTAGATATGATTATAACTTACCTACAGCTACATTATATACTCTCTGTTTTCATAGAAAACAAATTACACCCTTCATGGAAAATAGGTTGCACCCTTCCTTGCCTCCTGTATGAACCCACCTTGTCAATTTACTGTAGAGTGATTGGAGCACATCCATGATTCTAACTAATAATGTTAAACTAAATCTAACCATATTTATCTTTTAAATTCCCACAATCCCCTCTTACTATTTCCACTCTACATAGGGATATTTCAAAATCCCAAGCATTCCTTATTATTAAGAGCAATTATATGTGGAAGCTAACAAAACTTAGAGAGGAATTAAACAGGGGAGAACTTGTCAACTTTATATTCGGAGGCTAATAAAACTTAGAGAGAATTGAAACATGGGAGAATTTGTCAACTACCAAAGAGAAGAATAGGGCACTTTGATATGTGATACAATCCCCTCCCAAAACTACCAAATGAACTAAGGCTATCGAAAATCCACATTTCCCCAAAAAAATATTCCAAATTCTTATTAGACAAATTCAGAGAGAGAGAAGAGAACTGAGGATCTCAAGAAATCATTAGATAAATCTAAAAAAAAATAGGATAATTTTCCATTAATGACTAATGACAAATCTAAAGAAGAAAAAAAATAAAAAAATAATGAAAAAATAAATTCTTCTTATACCTCTATTAACAAATAGAAATGGGAGATATAAGAACTTTCACCATACTCAGACAGAAATTCAAAGGAATCCTTGAGACACGAACATAATTTGGTGCATCTAAAACTTAGATGGAGGATTAATTAACCTTACTTCAAGATAATACCTCTTATGCCCTCGAAATTCACTTCTGAGCTTCAATTTAAAACACTCCACTTCATTATTTAAATTTTAATTTAAAACACTCATACTTCATTATCTAAATTTTAATTTTCATGATTGGATATGGTAATTCTGGATTTTGGGTGATATGATTATTATTATGTCAGAATTTATTTTTACTATGGTGATGTATAATTTTATTTTTTATTTATGATAATTTATACAATATTTTGAGAATATTGTAAAAAGTTACAAGAATATGTCTATATCTATATCTATCTAGATCTATTATATTGTATGTATTATTTAATTTAAATTTTTATAGATTTTTATTTTTATTAATTTTTTTTATAAATAAAAAAAGCGATTAAATTTCAAAAAAGTAAATATCTCTGAAATTTTACATTTTTAATGTTAGTATAAGGTTGACTAGGTGAAAGAGTCAAACTTGTTACTTGTATAATTGTATTTTTTTGCATATGTTGTTGGTGGCCCATGATAATAGAGCACATGGATTACATGTGATGAAGCCTTTGAAAGGGCTGGGGATTATCAATTGCAATGTTCTTGAGTTAAGTTGAGGGATCACTTGGTTGAGCTAGGATGTTGGTCATCTTGACTTCATTTAAGTTAATGTGTGACTACATTTGAGACAAAAGATAATAATAGAGCTATTTCTGGCTAGTTTTTCTATTTACCAGGCTAAATCATGTTTGGCATTGTTTATATGTATTATTTCTATGTATATATATTTTTATAATTATTTGTCTTATATTGATTTTATGATAATAAGTGGTATCAAAGCCAAGGGATCATGGACCTATAGAAAGAGGCGATGATTGCAAATTCCAACACATTCTTTGTTGATACTAACACTAACATAGAGAAGATCAATTGGGATTTGACTCACATACATGAAGGTTTCCTTAGAAAAATTTGAGGTTCAATAAGGTAAAATGTAGCAACAAAATCAAGATTAAATGATGAGAACACCTAGTGTGAGAAGTTGCGCATAAGAAAGAAAATGGTGGCATAAATATTGGAAAACAATAGAAATAGAAAAAGTAAAATAAAATACTTTTCAGATGAACTTTGTAAATTACATGTATACCAACATTCGACTCTAAGGCTTGGATAAGCATGCATACCCTTACTAGTAAAGTCTTATAGTAGTCCTAGATTATTGGGGAGGAGAACATGTAGATTTCCCAAAACAAGTTTCAAGGGGACAATGTTAGGGTAATGTTTACTTGTTGAAAGAGTCAAAGATGTTAGATCCATAGTGGTGATTTCAAGAACATGTTTTTGGTTACTTGTGCTATTAGACCCCATGGATTACATGCATGATGAAGGCTTTAAAAGGGTTGGGATTCTTCATTGTAATGTGCTTCAATGTAGTGGAGGTATCACTTGGACAAGCTAAGAAGGTGGTTAATTTGGATGCTTTCAATTCAAATGCATGATTGCATTTAAGCCATAAGATAATAATATATTTATTATTCGCTAGGTTTCTCCAAATTGGCATTTTTTAGGGCATGGTGTGCATGGTTTTTGTTTAATTTGGCTATATATATATATATATGATTTTTATCATTAATTATTTTGTATTTTTATCATCATAAGAGTTAAGACATATTTTAACATCATATTCCATTTAAAATATTGGATATATAATAATAATAATAATAATAATAATAATACCCCGGATGCGGGTGATCCTCTGGTACGAGCACCTCACCCTCAATGCGTGCCCAGCGTAAGGCAGCCTGTTCGGCACCTGGATGGCCATTACCGCGAGTTTAATACTCCTATTACCGATGCGGGCGATTCAATGTAGTTTGATGGGAGACAGAGCAGAGGTCTCTTCAGGCATTAACTCGGGTCTGCAGACTGCAGGAGCATTAACGCCCCTCCGCAGCTCGACCTTGCAGTCCTCCAGCATTAAAATGGCCCTGTCTCAGCCTCATTGCTGACATTCCCTGTAGCATTCTCTGAGTCAGCTCGATCTCCGGTTTGTTTCGCCAGAGGTCGATCCCACTGCGTCTGTTTCTCCCTTGTCACCCACTGTCATCAAGCGTAGCGTTCGCAGCAAGGCTTTAGGTGCCGAAATGACTCGCAGTCGTGGGGTGCCGCGGAAAGGAAGCTCCTCTGCTCCCAGAGGATGCGCCCGTCCATCTCCTTCTCCGCTCATAATACCCATTTCGTCTGCTTCTCCGTCTTCGCCTCCTCCCAATCCCGCGAGGCCTGTTCCCAATTCTTCATTCCAGAATTCTTGTTTCACCTTTCGAAGCCGTCTCAACCAGCCCATCATCACCTTCACCACCAACATTATGGTCTTGGAAGAGGCGGAATTGCCTGTTGAGCCCATCAGCTCCTCCACTACCCCTTCCCCTAAGGAAAGCCTATTTCAAGATGATGGGGACAACCCGAATTTTACATCCATGCAAATGCAGGAAGATTCACCCAGGGATGCTGGGGTCAACCGCAATCACACTTCGACGGCAGAAGAAGATGAGGTGGTGGCTTGTGGCCCTGTCCAGTATGACTTCGGCATTCTGCACCTGATCAATCAGTCCAAGGAAGGCGCTGTTGGTGACGACGAGGCTTCTCGGCTAGAAGCTCCGGAAATGCAAGAAGCTAAGGGCTCTGATCCTCAGACCTCGGGCGAGTAAGCTCCTCTTTTGTTGGGTCACTGCCACTGCTCTCGTTTTTTAGCACTTCTACCTTCTCGTATGCTGGCTTTTCTCTCCTTATCTGATATGCTTACTGTACTGCTGGGGTCTTCCTCAGCCCATATTAGTGTTTTCATGTAACTTACGGTAATCACCCGTTCTAATGCCTGGTCGAAGAGTTTTTGTGGTTGGCTTCCTCTGCTTGGCATCTCTTGCAAGCAAGAAGTTTTTTTGTAATGGTTTCACGCTCTCTGCTGACCTGAGAAAGCTTCTCTCTCACAGGCTCAGATGTCTTTCTTTGTTCAAAGGTTTTTTTGTTGAGGGCTGGGAAATTGGCCCTCTGAGGCTAAAACCTCACTGTAAATATTTTTACCTCTTTTTTTAATAGAATTAGCGTTTATTCAGAAAAAAAAAAATTAATAAAAAATAAATAAAATAAATAAATAAATAAATAAAAATAATAATAATAATAATAATAATAATAATAATAATAATAATATAAGTAATAGTAATAGCAACTTTAACGCCATGACCAAGCCAAACACCAAATTGGTGTATGGCATCCACTTCTTTTTGGGGCCAGGCACCTCACTCTACGCAATGATCTCACTACTAAAGTATACATAAGTGTACATACTCTACCCCACTTTGGATTTGAATTTGTAACCTCTTAGGATTAAACACATGCTCCTAACCATTAGGACGACTCAAGCTATATCTATATCTATATATATATACTATATATATATATATATATATATATTATTTTGTGATTGTAAATTTGCATAAATCCATTTTCAAAAGATGGTGAGATATTTTAGAATACCAAAAGGAACCTCTTCTTGTACCAAACACATAGATTGCAATCAATGTATTGATTTTAGTGTATGATTTTATTATTTATTCACAAAGCACATTGAAATCATTGTGTTATAAATTGAATAGAAATTAAATTTGAATAAAAATTGGCATTGAATAAACGTTGTAATAAAAATTAACATAGAAACTGGTTTTTTTATCATTTATTTATCAATGCACATTGAAATCAATATGTCAAAGATGAATAGAAATTATAATAAAATAAAAATTAATATAGAAATAGAAAAAATAAACTCACATAAATTAAAACAGAAATTGAAATGAGAATAGAAACTAACATTGAAAACATTTAAAATAAATAGAATTAGAAATTAAAATACAAATTTACATTGAAACCGAAATATAATCGATATGAAAACTAAATAACTATAATGATTTTGGCATGCAACCATTAATTTCAATTTCAATGTAAATTGTGTACTTACTTTAGTGTATTTTTTATTATCTATTGATCATTGCACACTCAAATCATTACATTAGAATTTGAATACAATTTAAAATATAAATTGAAATTGATATAAATCAAAACATAAATCAAAATGAAATTTTACATTAACATAGAAGTTGAAATGGGAAGTGACATTTACAATGAAATCAACACATTATTTTCAATGTACTTGAATTGAGTCAACATTGTTATTTCGTTTCTATTCAATGGATTCATCATCTAACTCTTTAAATATACTTCTAAATAATACTCTCTTTTTGAATAAACTAAGAAAACAAAGTAAGTTTAAAATCATTCCGATGTTGATAGATTGATTCAACTTCGTTTATTTACTTGTTCTGAGCCTCTTCTTCATGTAACTGTTCAAGTATATTTATGTATGATATTGCCTATCTTAAAAAAAAGAAACAAATGAAAAATAGTAAATCCAAAATGATTAGATTCATCTCAAACATATACGTATACATAAATTTATTTGTCTCAAAAATTGTGTGACTATACTAAAAAGATAAAACATAAAGATGATAGGTTAACCTTGATCCTTCTTGATACTACTATCTATACTTTCAACCAATCGAGAAGAGCAAGTAAATTCAAAATAATCTTAGACATACATAAAATTTTGATAATATGCAAATCATGTGTGATCACCTAAGTCTAGAAATAGCCTAGATACATCTTTTTCCAAGATCTATCAATTGCTTAGAAGGATCAAATCTCTCTATATGCAAATATTTCTCCATGTTTTTTCCTTCAAAAAGAGTTGTCAGCTTGAGATATTTAATCCCTTTAAACAATGGATAAATCGATGGTGAAGATGGACATAAGTTACTAGAAATCAAATATTTCCTGTACAATTGCATTTCAAATTTTAATATTATAAGGTGACTAAGATCCAAAACATGTGATAATTAGGAAGAGAAAAAAAAAAGAAGATAACAATTTTAAAGGGTGGTATGACCTAAATTAAATGTAATCCTTCCTTAAGTGATTTTAATAACTCAAATTTTTATGAGTTGAAATTGTACATTATAAACTAGACCGGCAAGTCATGAACAAGCTAAAAAAAAGAAAGTAAGTCATGAACAAGCTAAATAAGAAATAATAAGAATGGTTACGAAAGGATATCCCAAATAAATAGTCATACTAGCACAATTTAATTGTTCTTATTTAACACTATGAAGAATATTCTAAGCTTCACTCTTTTCAACATAAGAATCATGGTGGGTGCTCACAAGGTTAGGAATATAGTATCCTTATCTGATGTGTGTATCGTTCATAAATTTCAAGCTTTACAGCGGTAAGTTAATTTCTTAGGATGATTTACTATGAATTTTGTTACTTGAATTTAGGGTTGTTTGTACTTATTAATAAATTTGAGAAGTTCATTTTGGATGAGCAAGCCAATTAAACTCTTCGTATTGGAACGGTGGACAGATTTTTATATGATTTATATGAATAATGGGTTAATGATAGATTTGAAATTGAAGATCTCCAGCTATATAAAGCGAAGAAGGTGCTTAGTGTTTTGCAAAAATATCATTCAAATGGGAAAAGATTGGTTGATTGGCATCTTTCCATATGAATTCAAAGGGAAATAGGAGCACTAGGGCGTAATGGGGATAGGCTTTAAAATGGTATGCATACCCATTTCCCAACTATAGATCCGTAAAAAAAAATTAACAAGGGGGAAGGACATGAGGGGACAACAAATAAAGAATCATGAGTGGAAATTGAAAATTTCCAATTCTACTTTTTCTTGCCTTCAATGTATTATGGATTAAAAATTATAAAATAGAAATCCCTTTACCTACCTGAGAATTCGATGAGATATGTAATAGCTATATGGATTCTTGAGTAGCAGCAGAGCTGAGCTATGCAAAATAGTGATTTAAGCTATAGAACATAGATCACGTGGTACCTGTTGCTTATTGTGAACTAAGGCATAGATATTTGGATCTTACAACTTAGTTGTTTATATATTAATATAGGGATTTTATGGATTTTTTTATATGAGGAACCATGGACCTTAGATTAAATTATTTCTTTCTCTATCATAATGTGAAATTCTTGTTAGTTAGGAAGTTACTTTTCAAATAAAAAGTCTATTCATATTAGAAAGGTTTTTCTTAGACAATAAATATTATTATTATAAAATGCCTACAAATAAGTGAGCTTTAAACACTAAATGGTATGATGGCACCCAAATGGGTTTTGACTATCAAAATTTCTTTTGAAAATGATGGAATGGTAATGTAATACAACTTTTAAAGGAGATGGATGCATTTATTCATGGGTTATTGTTGGATGCGGTAGGAGAAAAAACTCGAGAAGGAAATATAAGTTGAATTCATAAAATATATGGAAATGGCTATGATTTGAAGGTTGACTACACAGAAAAGAAATTTTTTCTGGTTTCAATATGCATGTGTTTATGACTAAGGAATCTATGGGAATACCATGAAATGGTGAACAACAAAAATTTTCGATGGTTTCTTGAGGTAATCATGGTGTAGTGGATGTGACTTTACATAGTATGGAACTTATCTTCAATTTTAACGTTGGCCTTTATCTACAATTTCCTTGACCTTCATCCATGTTCAAAATATTTTTATTGTTGGTATTGTTTCTCAGCAAGTGAAATGTTTGTAGCAAGCTCCAACCATTTTGAGCTTCAAATCATGGTGCTTTGAGATAATTCCCTTTGCAACATGATTGACTAGAAGTTTGAACATAGGATGGTGCTTCCCTTATTCATCATGGAGTTAATTTGATCAGTGCATAACCATATTTGAGAATCTAAAAAAAAATTGTACGCCATTTTTTTCTCCTAGAGGCATCCAATTTACCAATCAATGATGGGGGTTATTGGAGCTTTTAAAACTATTATCAACAAAAACTAGTTCTAACTCTATTACAAGAAATTAACAAAATATTGATTCTTCTTTTGTGGATGTCTAGAGAATATATTCCATTTTACATGAATTTTGGCTTCATGAATATATTGTGCATATATTAACTTTCTTGATCCTCCTAGGACCTACAAAAACATAACACTTGTCTACAATAAAACATGAGTTGATGGAGGAAAATAGGTGCATAGTATATCTTCATCTAGTACTCACAAAATAGTGCATAGGAAACAAATACGAGGAAAAACAAACAACTAAAAATACATATTTTTACCTGATAGGTAGTGTTGGTTAGCTCAGACTTGACAATGGTATTAATAAATATTCTATTCATTTAGATGGTTGACTTACCAACTTGACAACCCACATATACCATATTTTTTGCGCACTATTCAATTCTTTGTAAATCAGTCCTGATGACAGGTCTCGGTCTAGACTTGGAACGTCGACAAATAAAAGATGAACACTGTGGAATATCTGAATTCAGTTTCTCAAAATATACATCTACTACCTTATTTGAGTGACTCAAAATCCATATTGATTATAATTCATAAGAATATGTTCATTTTAAATAATTTTTGTAAATTCCTTAAAATGGTGTGTCAAATATCTTATACAATATCCTGAATGCTAAAGTTGTCTCTGAATTTATATCGAGACCACTAGTATTTTAAACCCATATTATTCATTTAATTACATGTTGAGATAAATCCCCTTGGAAATGAAATTAGACTCTAGTATACATACCTCCAATAAACAAGTTTTATAAAAGTAATGATTTGGTATTTTAAAAATGCTTATGAATAGACCTAAAAGACAATGTTTACAATGAAAAATTTAAGATGGCCAATCATTAATTTGAGTATATTTTTTTAACTTGATATCTTAATGATATTATTCTAGTTGGGTTCAACATTATATTATAGGCTATATATCTCTCCTAGAAACAACATTTAAGAAATCTCTTGTTTTCCCCCTTAAATATGGACTATCCCAACTCAATTTTGAAGAGGTTTTTGAAGCCACTTTCCTAAAAAGAAAAAATTAAATAAATAAAAGACGACCATTTTTCCTAAATTGTGATATGGGTATGTTTATGATGATTTTAAGAATCCATTTATCAAATAAATATCTAATATCCATCTCATAAATATTATACATTTCCTTTACATAGGTTGTAGAAAAATTGAGAAATTTGTGGCAATTTTCCAAATCAAAATATATATTATCACGTTTTACGTTCACTTCCTTAAAAATTACAGGTTTTTTCTCCTTCAAATACATATTCCTACTAATGGTTATTAAATGAAGTCTTTCTTACTACACCGCTAATGGAAATGATTAAAATTGATAAAAACATCTATTTTGTTACCATTAGGTTTATTGATAAAAAAACATAAATGAAATGGTATCAACTATAGAAAAAAACATATTGCACTTCATATACTTTCATTGCTCATGCTACAAATATGTTGTTGTCACTAGGTTAACATTTAACATGATTTAGTCTCTCCTTTCCATGAATTAGAAAAAAAAATCCATGAATTACTAACATCAAAAGGTTTTGGAGAAACCCACTAAAGTGAAGGCGGAACTTGTTCTATCATTTCAACTCCTCAAAGTCATAAATTATTTCACAACAAAATCATATTGAAAAATAAAAATGAAAAATTAAAGAACCAAACTATGAGCGATGAAAATCACTAGCATGTCCCAAGAAATGGAGCCAAAAAGTTGAGTCAATTATATCTATAAATCATGTTACATTTTAATTGTCAATCAAAGGTTCATATTAATGAGATGTAGAGTTGTACATGCATAATCAAATTCTAATCTAATAAGAGAATACTCGAAACTAGAAAGTAAAATTAAAATCAAATGCAAATCAACAAAATGTCTAACAATAAATGGGTACATCATTCACTTTAAGTCGAAGTTTACATGAGTTTCAGATCTATAAATCATTACAATATTTCACTCTTCATAGTGAGGGCGTTTATACAAAGATATTGTTAACTCATTGAATAACAATTTAAGTGGATGAATTCTTATAGGTAATAATGAACTTGCATATGTGAAACATACCACACTTCATAAACTCAAAGCATACCAATTCAATCTTGGCAATACCAGTATTTAGACATTGTCATTCTACTAAGATCCTCCTATCACCATGTTATCTTTTAACATGGATGAGACTTTTTCTTTCCATTACTTATGAGTAATGTCATTAGCAAGATTTGATAAAATGAAACACACTTCTATAAAAAAAAAAAATGAATGAATATTTAATAAAATCATTTTAATGATTTATAGGGATTGGTTTCAATTCTTCCAAAAATAATATAGTAAACTAGACTATAACATTGTAAACTAAATCAAATCCTAATATTAATAGCACTGAGGGATGACAAACTATGTAAAGATAATTATCAAGAACTTTTATCGTATTCTATCATAATCTGGACATATGGTTCAAGGTTTCTCCCCTTGAAAAGGACAAAGCACTCTTATTTATATGTAAAGTTACTTTTGGAATAGGATAAAAATAATTAATTTAGATGCACAATATCTCTTGTGGTTACGACCATTAGTTAATAAGTAGAAACCAAAAATCAACTAGTAAATCATTACAAGATATTTGATCATAATTAAAACCTTATCAAACTAATATTGTTTATTGTTAAGATTCCTTCTACATTCGAGATATTTGATGATGATAAAAATCCATTAAAAATCTTTAATGGTTGAAGATAAAATTTGAATTTGAGGCTAGGTGGTAAAAATTTGCATTGTTCAAATCTCCAAATATCTATCCCTGTAATCACCATGAAACTCATCCACCATTAAAGAATAAGAAAAAATGAGTTATTTTTATAAGATTCTAACATGAACTCAATTGGAATAGTAAAAATAAATGCATTTTAAAATATTGTGCCTAATGCCACATGTAAATATTAAAATTGTCTTAATTGAATGTTATAGATAAACAAAAAAATTATCAAAATTCAATGAAATCAATGTAAAATGATGGAAATTTTGAGGAATCAATAGAAATCTTAGAAATTATTGAAATCCACAAGGGGTTTTGACATTATGTGGAGAGGCCGATGAATAATATCCATGAGTAAGCACCATAATTTTCCATACTTCATCATGTCCTTTTATGTTGGGGAAAGGATGGGCCCTTTCGGATGACTATTTCCAAATTCAATGGATATTGCATACCTCATGGTGGTCAAGATTTCATGTGGATATCTTGAGTTTCTTGAAAGAAGGAGAGAGAACCACACATAATTTTAATTGCTAGGGTACGGCTTAGAAATAGAAGGAAGAGTTGATACTCATAGTTCTTTAGGGACTCACATCGCTATAATTTTTAGGATATGGGTTAGAATTAAAAGCAAGAATTGATACTCATATTTTCTTTAGACCTCCCCACCAATTTTAAAGCAAGAGAATCAACGTAAGAGTTTTTCTTGTTCCTAACACATGTAATGAAGCTACCTCGTAGTTGTAACATATCTTATCAACTTTTTTTGGAAAATAGATTGCATTTTAAAATCCAAAGGGCCTATATGCAACTGGTTTATTAGTCCTACCAAAATAGGCCCACAGAATTTGCACTAAATATAATATTAAATATAATATTAAATGTAATCTTCAACTTAATTGAAAAAAATATAAATATTTTTAATATAATAAAAAAAAAAAATTTAGCATTTCATTCCTCAATCTAATTAATATATTATTGGAGCCTTGCCAAGTTATAATTCATCTATATAACCACCTAACCGTGTCATCATGTTGTTGATACTATTAAGGAACAGAATGGGAGTTGGCAATCTTGAGTTGTCCTCATATGTAGCTCCGCAAAATAACCATTAGCATACTTAGCTAATGGGACCAACCCACGTGGTCCCGTCATTCCAAAGCTGATGTGTAATGCACTTAAAATCTGGACAGTAATGTAATTTATTTGGTAATAAATGTTGTTTTGATTTTCAATCTCCTTGGGTTACGGCATGGGTACCTTGATGGTTTACTGGGTGGACATCTGTCCCTCCTCGAGATCTTGGAAACCCGCCTCGGTTTGGGTTTTACTCCGTTCGCGCTCCTTGGGTGGTCATTGTTGCACTGGTCTTTAACTCCGTGAGCTCCTGGTGATTCTTTGTAACTCCTGTGTTTTCTGTGATGAAATGTATGAACCCTGTCTGCCCGGTCGACTGTGTGGTGTGCATTTGGTTGCGGTCGTGGTCTTTGCTTTTTCAAGTCTTCGCCTATATGCTATTGATTGTTTGGTGAAGCACTGGTAAGATTTGAATTATAGTTCCATTTGCATGTGTTTTCGTTGTCATTGTAGTGTATATCCGGCTTTGATGTTCACCTCTGTGTATTCTCCTCGTTGTCTGCTCGTATCTCATAAGGGTTTATATCTCTGCGAGAGCTATAAGGTTAATGTGGACGTGGGTTCGTCGGCTTCCAACTTCGACTGGTCATGAGGCATGCTCTGCCCGTCCCTTTTCCAACTCAACCGGTAAGCTTTCGTTCTTTCCTAGATTTTACGTCTGCTATTTGTTTTGAAACTAATGGCTCGGCTCCTCTGTGAGCAGGGGTTCGTCTGGTTACGAAATTTATAGCTGCGGCTCGCCTATCAGGTAATGGCCCTTGTTAAACTTCCTCAGCAGTTTCTTCTTGATTCTCCGTTATGGTTTTCGTTTGCTGTGTTTGGTGACTGACCCTTTGTTCGTTTACCCTTATGTAGGTGGAGCTATTCATTGGTTCGAACTCTTGGACTCCCGACCACCCTGAACTGTATACGGGTAGCTTCACCTTGTCATTTTAACTGTGGTTTTTTGGGTTCTTGTATGGTTTGCTTGGTTTTCGTTGGCTCTGTGCCACTGTCTACTGTTGGTTCCTTAGGTGAGAGTTTCTGTGATAACCTCAGGGGATGGGCTCAAACTCTTTATTGAGAGCTTTTGTTTGCAACCGTGTTAGTTCCCCATGTCTGCGAACTCGGTTGGTTTTGTAGTTACTTTGAATAGAGAATGTAAATATTGACACAGACTTTTAATGACGATGTTCTATTCCATGAATTTTATATGAAAATAATTCTAGAACCACTTGTATGGTTTTGTTTGCATACCTGTTAAATGTATATACACCTGGGCGCTATGACCGCGTGACCTGTACTGGTCGTTGTGGCTCTTTGTTTGATTATTGGGTGTCTGTTCTGGTTTGGAGTCTGTAGTGAACCTGTTAACATTTGTTTTTTGTATCATAAAAGAAAACAAAGGAATACGCAGCATTGAATTTTTTTTCACAGTACTTGAGGACACTCGTGGAATTGTATGTGCACTAAAAGGATGAGTATATTTATTTCTTTTTCTTATCTTCTTCACTAGCCAACTCCTCTTGGGCTTATTTTTCCTCCTTTTGTATCATTGTCTTCGAACAATTGGATAACTGTTGCTAGTTGTTTTGTTGTCAGTTACAATAGTTATTTCGTATTTGAAACTTATTCTTAACTGGCATGTTTTTCTTTGCTTGTATTTACAATAGTAATATAACTGTTCGGAAACAAATGACTCGGACTAATTACTAATGTTCCTAACTAGAGTTCATTACATTATTCTTGGCATTTTTAACAGAAAAGTAAAATAACAAAAACAATAAATAAAAAAAAAAATATAGACAGACACACTGTCCGTCCAGTGAGTTGTGTTCGCTGTCCTTGTCAGAATCCATATCAACCTTGTTTCCGTCTTCATCCTGTTAACTAGATGCTCCTGCATCAGGCTCCCGGGGTAAAAGAAATTCATGGCTCCGTTCCATGAGTTCCTCCACCAAATAAACAGCCTTCTGTATCTGCGCCGCGTCGAGCCATGAGCTGTCCTCCATTGTACGGTCTCTCCACTTGACAAGGTAACTCAGATATTCCTTCCTGCGTGTGTTCTTGACTACCTCGGTTCTGAGGATCCCTTCAAGCTCATGGGACTTTACCGAAGGCAATTGTTTCTTCCAAGAACTGTCTCCAAATTGGGTGTCCCGTGTTGGCTGTACCACACTATCATCCTCTGTTTGAGCATTATCTGGGAACAGATCCACCACATTGAAAATAGGTGATATTCCTATGTTAGGTGGTAGTTGAATCTCGTAAGCATTGGCTAAAAATTTACGTATAATTTTGCATGGACCAATTTTCTTATATTTCAGCTTATTATATGTGCCCTTAGGAAACCGTTCCCGGTACAGATGAGCAAGGACCTCATCCCCAACATTAAAATGCACCTCTTGTCGCTTTGAGTCTGCTTGTTGTTTGTATTTTTGTGCGTTTTCCTGCAACCTTAGTTTGATTTTTTCATGTAGTTCGCTCATTGCTTCGGCAAAGTCTTCCCCATTCGCGCTTCGCCATTCCAGCTTTCCCAAATCTCGTAGCTCATGTATTCCCCGAGGATGCATGCCATACAAAATCTGAAATGGGCTAAGTCCAGTGTTACGGTTGGGTGAATCGTTATAAGCGAATTCTGCCTGGGTGAGAGCTCGGTCCCATATTCGTGAATTTTCTCTAGTCAAACTCTGTAATAAATTGCCCAAGCTTCTGTTCACCACTTCCGTTTGTCCATCAGTCTGCGGATGGTAGACAGAGCTGAAGTTCAGTTGTGTGCCCAACTTTTTCCACAGGGTGCGCCAAAAGTGCCCTGTGAACTTTACGTCCCTGTCTGAAATGATAGTTCTGGGTAGGCCATGTAATCTAACAAATTCCGTGAAAAACAGGTGTGCCACGTACGTGGCGTCACTAGTTTTTCGACAAGGAATAAAATGAGCCATTTTTTAAAATCTATCTACCACCACCATTACTGAATCATACCCTCACTGTGTTCTAGGCAGTCCAAGAACAAAGTCAATGCTGACCGAGTCCCATGGCCTGCTTGGAACAGGTAGTGGTGTGTAAAGTCCAGTATTCTAACTGTGTCCTTTTGATAGTTGGCACACTTTACACCTGTTTACATATCTCTATACATCCCTTCTCATTTTAGGCCAATAATAGAAATGTCTGAGTTGCTCCAAAGTTTTGTTGATGCCAAAATGTCCCTCTAATTCGTCGCTATGCTTTTCCCGTACAATATTCTCCCTCATTGAACAGTTCGGGATACATAATTGCCCAACTCTGAATAATAATCCTTCCTGTAAATTATAGTCTAACCACGGGCTTGCATTCCTTAATACGGGATTTTGGCAGGCTTCAAAAGCTTCCTTAAAATCCATGTCGGTTTGATACAAATCTTTCAAATGTTCGAATCCCAATTCCTGTATGCTACTCTCCTGTAAGAGCTAGGCTCTTCTGCTCAAAGCATCTGCTACTTTGTTGGCTTGCCCACTTATGTGTTTTAACACGAAAGTGAAACTCTGCAAGTATTCTACCCACTTGGCATGCTTATGATTTAACTTGTGCTACTGCATTACGTATTGCAATGCCGAATTATCAGAAAACATAACGAATTCATTTCCGAGTAGGTAGTGCCTCCAATGCTTTAAGGCTTGGACCACTGCATAAAATTCCTTGTTGTATGAGGAATATTTTTGTCGGCTTTCATTCAATTTTTCACTGAAAATGCCATTGGTCTGTCGTCCTGACTAAGCACAACACCAATCGATGTTCCACTTGCGTCACACCAAACTTGAAAAAGTTTATTGAAATCAGGTAGCCTCAAGATTGGCCTCTCCATGATCTTCCACTTCAAAAGCTGAAAACTGTCTTCTCCCTTCTTGGTCCAACAAAAGGGCTGGTTGGCCTTTTTGATGGTCTCTAACATTGGTGCGCAGATTTCACTGAAATTTCTAATAAACTTTCGATAAAAACTTGCCAATCCGTGGAAACTACGTACCTCAAATAAGCTCTTCGGTGACGGCCAATTTATAATTGCTGCAATCTTCTCGGGGTCCATTTTTAATTCATTTTCTGCAACTACAAACCCCACATAGACCAGCTCCTTCTACAGGAAAGTGCATTTCTTTAAGTTTATCAGCAATTTGTTCTACTGTAACTTTTCTAACACTTTTCAAACATGTTGAAGATGCTCGCTTTTTGTTCTGCTGAAAATTAAAATGTCATCAAGATAAACTATCACGAACTTGCCAATAAATTCCTTTAACATTTCATTCATTAGTCTCATAAAGGTACTAGGAGCGTTGCTCAATCCAAATGGCATGACCAGCCATTCGTACAGCCCTTCATTAGTTTTGAAAGTTGTTTTCCACTCATCTCCTTCCCTGATTCTGATCTGATGATAACCACTCTTCAAGTCAATCTTTGTAAAATAAGCTGCTCCACTAAGACAGTCCATCATATCGTCCATCCTGGGTAAGGGAAATCTATATCGAATTGTAATTTTAATAATGGCCCGCGAATCTGTACGCATTTGCCATTCTCCACCCTTCTTAGGTGCAAGTACAGTTGGTACTACACACGGGCTCAAACTTTCTCTCATCAGTCCCTTATCCAACAACTCCTGCACTTGTTTCCGAATTTCTTCATTGTCTTTCGGACTCATCCTGTACGCTGCCTTGTTTGGCAAGCTTGCTCCCAATATAAAGTCAATGTGATATCTAATACTCCTCTTGAGAGGCAACTTATTAGGTAAATCATCAACCACAATGTCTTGGAATTCTTTCAAGAGCTCCTGAATTTCTACAGGCAGTTCTGCTTTTTCTGTGTTCAGCAACACTGGTCTTGCCCTCCTTACAATTGCATAATTTACCTCATTTTCCTCAACCTGCTTCACAAACTGTTTCCCTCCAGTTAACAATGTTTTTGTGCCACTTGGTTCTGCTGCATCTTCTTCCTTGATGGGTACAAGCGTATGTTTGATCCCATCTTTCACAAATTTATAACAATTTGTCTTCCCATCATGTGTCACCCTCCGGTCATACTGCCATGGTCTGCCAAGCAGTATATGGCACATGTCCATTAGCATAATATCGCAGACCACCGTGTCGTGATATTTGCCAATGTGAAATTCTACCTCGCACTGTTCATCAACTAATAACTGGTGGCCTTTCTGTAGCCACGACACCTTGTAAGGCATGGGGTGTTTAAGCCGCTTCAAGCCTAGCTTCTCCACCATTTCGGTGGCAACGCGATTGTCTGTACTTCCGCTGTCTATAATCAATTTAAAACACTTCCCCTGTGATTTGCAAACTGTTCGAAACAACGCTTTTCGCTCGGTTTGTTCAACCTTCTCTTTGGCTGGTTTCAACAGCACCTTGTTCAAAATTAGAGCTTCCCCCATTTCTGCCACATTTTCTATCTCCCGAGGTTGTGCTTCGGCTTCCTCAGGTTGCGCAACAAATGCTCCCCTCTGGCCAATGTGTTCAGCTTCTGGACATTCGAAGGATCTGTGCCCCCACTTGTCGCACCTGTAGCAATAGACATTAGTCCCTCTTCTGTGACCATTTCCTCTTCCCCGTTGATATGGCCGACCTCCTCTAGTGCTTTCTCCCTTTTCTACTATCCCTGAAGCTCTGGAACTGCTACCTTGTTCGCTGTTTGTGGCAGTTTTCCCTCTATCGTAGGACTGTCCTCGTCCTCTTCCATTCCCTCTCCCTCTCCTGTTGTTCTGTTTCCTGTTGATTTTCTCCTCAGCCTTTATAGCACTCTGAAAGGCTTCCTCAATATTTTAGGGGGAGAGAATACTGATCTCGTCCAATATTTCCAACCTCAAAACATTTACATACCTTGTTGTTTTTTCTGAAGTATCGTTCGCATAACCAGCACGTAAATTTACATGGTAAAATTCTTCCGTATATTCCTTTACAGTCATACCCTTCTGCCTTAAATTCCGCACTCATCGGTAAAGCTCAACCTGTTAGTCTTTCGGTAGAAATCTGCCCTTCAGTTTTTCCACCATTCGTGGCCACCTTTTTATTGGAAGCTTGTTCATTCGTCTCCTATCCACTTGGACACTATCCCACCATAAGAGGGCATGCCCTTTTAATTTAGTTGCAACAAATCTAACTCTTTTATCCTCACTGACTTCCTCATTTTCAAAATACTTATCTAATTCGCTTATCGAGTCCAGCAAGACATCTGCAGACAGGCTGCCATCATAGTTGGGAATCTCCGGTTTGGGTTTGCTGCTCGCTAACAGAACTGATCACAATAGCCTTAACTCCGGGGCTTCTTCTTCTAACCCATCTATAACAGTTGCTTCCTCATCTTCACTGTCATCCCCAAGTTCCGGGTCTCTTCGCCTACCTGCCTCTACTGCTTCCAAGCGAGCTGTAAGGATTCTCAACTGTTCTCTCAACCCTTCGTCTGCTACTCTGCGTGCACCTCTTCCACGTCCTCGTCTTTTTACTTCCATGTTCCTCTACTTCCTCAAAAAAAAAAAAAAACTTTGCTCCGATAGCACTTGATGGAGCCAACCCACGTGGTCCCGCTGCTCCAAAGCTGATGTGTAACGTACTTACGATCTGGACAGTAATGTAATTGATTTGGTAATAAATGTTGTTTTGATTTTCAATCTCCTTGGATTATCGCATGGGTACCTTGAAGGTTTGTTGGGTGGACATTTGTCCCTCCTCGGGATCTTGGAAACCCACCTCAGTTTGGGTTTTACTCCGTTCGCGGTCCTTGGGTGGTCATTGTTGCACTGGTCTTTAGCTCTGCGAGATCCTCACGATTCTTTGTAACTCCTGTGTTTTTTGTGATGAATTGTATGAACCCTGTCTACCCAATCAACGGTGTGGTGTGCGTTTCGTTGCGGTCGTGGTGTCTGATTTTTCAAGTCTTGCCCTGTATGCTATTGATTGTTTGGTGAAGCACTGGTAAGATTTGAATTATAGTTCCATTTGCATGTGTTTTCACTGTCGTAGTGTATATCTGGCTTTGATGTTCGCCTCTGTGTATTCTGGTCGTTGTTTGCTCGTACTCACAAGGGTTTATATCTTTGTGAGAGATATAAGGTTAATGTGGACGTGGGTTCGTCGGCTTCCAACTTCGACTGGTCATGAGGCATGCTCTGCCCATCCCTTTTCTAGCTCAACTAGTAAGCTTTTGTTCTTTGCTAGATTTTATGTCTGTTATTTGTTTTGAAACTAATGGCTCGGCTCCTCTGTGAGCAGGGGTTCGTCTGGTTATGGAATTTATAGCTCCGGCTCGCCTATCAGGTAATGGCCCTTGTTAAACTTCCTTAGCAGTTTCTTCTTGATTCTCCATTATGGCTTTCATTTGTTGTGGTTGGTGATGGACCCTTTCTTCGTTTGCCCTTATGCAGGTGGAGCTGTTCGTTGGTCCGAACTCTTGGACTCCCGTCCACCCTGAACAGTATACGGGTAGCTTCACCTTATCGTTTTAACTGTGCTTGTTTGGGTTCTTGTATGGTCTGCTTGGTTTTTGTTGGCTCTATGCCACTGTCTGCTGTTGGTTCCTTAGGTGAGAGGTTCTGTGATAACCTCAAGGGATGGGCTCAAACTCTTTATTGAGGGCTTTTGTTTGCAACCGTGTCAGTTTCCCATGTCTGCGAACTCGGTTGGTTTTGTAGTTAGTTTGAACAGAGAATGTAAACATTGATAGTGACTTTTAATGACTATGTTCTATTCCGTGAATTTTATATGAAAATAATTCTGGAACCACTTGTATGGTTTTGTTTGCATACCTCTTAAATGTATATACACCTTGGCGCTATGACCGCGCGACCTGTGCTGGTCGTTGTGGCTCTTTGGTTGATTATAGGGCGTCTGTTCTGGTTCGGAGTCTGTATTGAACCTATTAACAATTGTTTTTTTGTATCATAAAAGAAAACAAAGGAACACACAGCATTGAATTTTTTTTCACAGTACTTGAGGACACTCGTGGAATTGTATGTGCACTAAAAGAATGAGTATATTTATTTATTTTTCTTATCTTCTTCACTAGCCAACCCCTATTGGGCTTATTTTTCCTCCTTTTGTATCACTGTCTTCGAACAGTTGGATAACTGTTGTTAGTTGTTTTGTTGTCAATTACAATAGTTATTTCGTATTTGAAACTTATTCTTAAGTGGCATGTTTTTCTTTGCTTGTATTTACAACAGTAATATAACTGTTCTCTGAAACAAATGACTCTGACTAATTACTACTGTTCCTAACTAGAGTTCATTACATTATTCTTGGCATTTTTAACAGAAAAGTAAAATAACAAAAACAATAAATAAAAATAAAAATAAAGACAGACACGCTGTCCGTCGAGTAAATTGTGTTCTCTATCCTTGTATCCATATCAACCTTCTTTCCGTATTCATCGTGTTAACCAGGTGCTCCTGCATCATTAGCTCCTTAAGATGATAAAGAGCGACAATTTGCTCATTAGGCATTTTACATTTGAGCTTGTTACGTTATTTATTTTCCTCTACAGTTTGTGTGTAATAGTCGTTAACGTTATTCGAAATATTCCAATGGATACACATTGAATACCCGAACGATGTGTTCAGGCATCTCTAATAAGTCATATATATGAGATATGTGCATTCCTCCTTCAAGTGAGGCGGAGTCTCCATGAGTCCTGCCGAGTAAACTGCTGGTATGGTGCCGAGGGACATAATCTCAGTTTAATAATTGTTTTCGAGGAGACTTCAGTTGCATATATATTTTGGCCCATACTTTTCTATTTACTATGTAAATTTTTATCATATGTTGATTTTTGGGAACGAAGAGTAAAGATAGTGGAGCTTGTGGTGATTGTAATAGAGGAGAAAATGTTGTTCCAATGAAACTCTTCGTTTTAAGATCGAAAAATTCATGGATATATACATTAAACTCTCTCTTAAAGTTTAATGAGTAGAGCAACTATGACAGTTTGGCAATGGTTATGCGTCATTCTGCTACTTACCCGTTTCAACATTATCAAACATGTAAGCTATGTAGACAGTTACTGCAATAAATTCAAATTACTTGACCTCGAATACTGAAATCATAAAACAAGTAAATTATCTATCCTAGATATAATATTACCTATTGCAGGGATGGAAGTTGAAGTGCAGAGAGTTTACCTTATGTGTGGTTTGTTGTGTTATTGAAGACTAAGCGAATATTTCTTGGTCAACATTGGTACCATTTAAATATCGCGGAATGCTAGTGATGCTTGTGTTGGGCTGTGCAATGCTTCCAGGTGCTGTTCGCTAGTATTAAATATGGAATAGGAGAAGGGCTGCTACAAATGCTACAAATTTCTACTTTTTAGATGGAACGAACAAATAGATGTTAAATTGAATAGATAGGAAATTTCAAATAATCTGTATAGATATAGTTCCATGTGTAATACTAATATCAGCATAATGGCACCTCACCCTTGGTGTACATGCTCTTTTACACGGAACTATCCTAGTTTATGCATTCCATCCAAAGCTTTTACAGGGAATTATCCTAGCTTATGCATTCCATCCAAAGCATTGTTGTTCTATGTTATCTAAGTAAGACGCATATAATTTCAATGAGAAGTTAGAGATTTCAAATTATAAGTCATTCGAAGGAAAAATAGAATTCGATGACGATTTAATAATTCCACGTGTGTAGAGACCACCACAATTTAGAAGAGTCTTAAAACAATTTCACCACCCAATTAGGAATAAAATAGATGGTTTTTAATTAATTGAGGGTGGTTTATGAAACTGTAAGGATGGAAAACCATTTTCCAGATTCCTTTGTCCATTTACCAAAAACTCTATATCACAATTTAGAAGACTCTTAAAACAATTTCACCACCTAATTAAGAAAAAAATAAATTGTTTTAATTAACTGAATTTCTCCATGAATGAGTATTTTAGGTGGTTTATGAAATTGTAAGTATGGAAAACTATTTTTTAGATTCCTTTGTCCATTTACCAAAAACTTATATATAAATAAAATTGATGAGCTTTTGTAAAATAATAATAATAATATTAAATATTTTATTTTTTTATTTTTACTTTATTGTTTAATTTTAATTTGATTTTAAAAAAATTGAAGTTATAATTTTAACCAGGTTGATTTATATGAGTTATATTATAATTATATGTTTAGTAATATAATTTTAAGATTTTTTTTGTGATAATTTAAATTGTATTTTTGCATCATTTTATTGTTGGAAAGAATTGAAGTTTTGTTGCAAAATAATAACTACTAAATTAAAAATTGGATATGGGAAGAAAAGAAAAGACAAATGAAAAAATAATTAAAAAAAATAATAAAATTGAAAAAGAAAGAAAAAAGAAAAAAATATATATTCTATAATTAATAGATGAGACCTTTTCAATTATATATTCTCTCTCTCTCTCTCTCTCTCTCCTCATATAATTATATATATATATATATATATATAGAGAGAGAGAGAGAGAGAGAGGAGAGAGAGATATATATACTAAAAAAGCGTTTATATTAATGTTATTAATTTTAACTTAATTTACAATAATACTATTCATATAAACTTGCTCTTTTAGAATATATATATGTGTGTTTATATACATCTTTTAAGGTAACTATTTCATCCTTAATAAATACATATTTTTTTTATGTATTATTCATTATTAAATTTGAATATTCATAAATAGAGATTAACTTTCATCATTTAAACTTTTTGTATTTTTAATCTTCTACTAATGATAATTAGTATAATAATAATATCACTATTAAATTATAGTTAAAAAGTGGTGACTTTTCCCAATTCCAAAAAAAAATCAATGTTACTTTTTTAAACACCCACCATCCCTATATTATATCAATATTATTTATATAAATAAGGCCGTGTTAATAAATTAAAATAAAAATTTTGAGAATTAATTATATAATAAATATTTTTTATTCTCTCTGAAATGTATTATACAACCAAACGAATATTTTCTGCTTCTTTCATACCCAATCCAAATACTTCAAAGTTGCAATGTTCTATTGAACACATATTACAACCATCTTTTACGTAATTGTGATATCGCCCTGTTATTTTTTAACTATTTTTAAACATATATAACATATATTCCATAACAATGCAGAGAATTACTTGAAGGTTGGCATGCTCTAATCACATTTTAGGTGATTGCGATATGATTGGTATGCATTAATAGTAATAAGGATCTTGTTTTATTTTAAATATATTTTCTCATAACAAAACAAATACTTGTTTGTGATATGAAGTCGACATGCTGCAAAACAGCTGTACTAGCCAGTTCTATGTGAATATTACCAACATGGAGTTTGACATTCTTTAATAGACATGTACTAACTACCTACCATAGACATGTACTAACCACCTACCATTTACGTGATTGTGATAAGTTTGATTGTTCGTATGTAAAAAACAATCATTTGCAACTTGTCTCATTTTCCAATTTTATCTGTCAGCTAGACGACCAGTCCCCCCTTGTCCAATAAATGTTGTAAAAGCGATTATAATAGCCACTGTCAAAGCCTGCGTTGTGCAGCGCGGTTCGAGTTTATGGTTGTATTTGCGAGCCATGAAGGTACCTTATCTCTACCGGAAACCCTATCTCTACCTGAATAAGTTAGTTTGCCTACTACACATGCCATTATTGAAGTTTTGTAAATAATCACTGAAAATGAATCGATTTTTGTCCAGCAAGAGGACATTGCATTTAGGAAACAATAAATACAAACTTCCAGAGTTGGGTTTCAAAGCCTTCCACACTCACATGTTAATACCATTGTACCTCGGGCATAGGAACGCATTCACGAAAACGACACGTTTAACCTAATCAGGTGACAATCTGCTCTCGTGATCCTAGGGTAAGCAGCAAATGATAAATCTTTAGCCTTATAAAATATGCATCCTTATGCATATATTATTTTTGTTACTTACTAAATTATTAATGAAGTGTTATTTAAGTTATTATTATTATTATTATTACTTCTTTTTTTTTCCTGAAAACTTATCAATAGTAGGATTATTGGTTATGATTTGCCAATGTACTTTGATTTATCATTGTTATGCAAAGAAAACTCCTTTTAAGGGAGAAGACTTGTTATTCAAAGAAAACCCCGGTTAAGAGAGAAGACTTTCACTTCTATCAGGTGCCTCTAAGTCTCCATTAAATCATTTCTTTATGTAATGTTTTGGTTGCAATTGTTTTGCAAGACATTATGAATTTATGTTTATTTATAGTTATTTAGGTTAGAAACAATGTCATGGGACAAAAACTAAATTTTGACACTTGAATGAGAAGTGTAAATATTTATTTTGTTTTTACGTAGAAAAATTACCTGAAACAACACTCTAGTAGTCAGGTTTCTATTGCTTAAGTGGTTGGAGTCCCAAGTAGTGGACAAACAAAGGTGACATTTTCCACGATCATAACCTCCAAAGATTCCCCAAGATTCTAGGAGGAATGATCACCACCATGAGACATGGTAATTGGAGATAAATGTTATGTGGCGTTGGGAATAAGAAACATAATTGGAGAGAAATGCAATGTTGGATGCAAAGAAAGGGGTATACCTATAAAAATTTCAGGTACACGAAACAAAGACTAGACATGGAATATGTGGGGTTGGGAATAAGCAACATAATTGGAGAGAAATACAATGTTGGATGCAAAGAAAGGGGTATACCTATAAAAACACTAGGTACATGAAAGAAAGACTACACATGGAAATAAAGTACACTGCTAGAGTCCGTGAAGGGAGGAAAAAAATACCAACTAAAGAAGACAAGATTACCAATAGAAGAGAAGCTTGAGGCTTAGGGGGAATTGTTGTGGTTGCATTTCGCTAGTTGGGAGGAACATGTCGGTTCATGCAACATTTCTTAGTGTTCAGACAAGTAAAAATAATATTGTAGTTGTTATGTTATGACGAATTCTATATGATATTTAGCATGTGGGCATTTGCATCAAGAATGAACAATAAATAAACAAAGAAAATATGTGTGTGTGTGTTGAATATAGCAAATATAGGTATGAATATTTTCTATATAAGAGGCTCAAAAGTCCTAAATGAATAATCTATGTCAACAAATTGTAAATATGTTAGTATTTTGGAAAAGTATTGTTGCTTTACTTAGTATCATGAACAATGAAAAAATGGAAACTATGTAGAAGATTTTATTAGAAGCTACCATATAAATAAATAGAAATACTTAAGTAGGTTTAACATACTTGTAAGCTAGTATGGAGGGATAATCTCTATATGAATTTTCAAATGCATGTTGGACATATAAAAAACTCGCATAAGGTAGTTGGAGAACCTATTTGCATAGGTACCCTAGGACTACCATTTTCCACACAAATTCTACTGAGAAGAATTCTAAGCTTTGACTTCGGCCAAGTGTTTAAGGGAGGAATTACTGATGCAAACTAATCCATTATGGATTAAAGGGAGTATTTGTTGTTAAAATAAAGTAGTACTAAATCAATTAAAATGAATAACCATACATACTCTAGGTGAACATCATGTTGAAATAACCATAGAATTAAAAATATTTGGAGAGACTAAATGCACACATACATATATTCAAAATACTTGCTTTAAACATATATATTAACTATGCATAAATTTTTGGGTTCCTAAGCCCTAGTCACATAAAAATAAGTACAAAGTATTTTAGTGTACGAATTACTACAAAATGAGTTGCTTAAGCATACCTTGGAGCCAAATTGAATAAATTGTTAAAAATATAAAATGTCAACTTAAGAAAAATGAATCCTTAAAATTAAAAGAATAACTCAAGAAAAAATTGTATCCAATGAAAATGATAAATAAGTAATCATGGCCTTCATCAGTCGACATCATCCTCCATATTAATTAAATACATGAGTAAGAAAATAGGTGTTCAAGGGTTCCTTACTTGGAGAGATAAATTTAATGTACTATGTTGAGAAAAATATGAGCTCGGGCTTATAGAACAAACCTAGAACATATAAATAAGAGAAATATCTATTAGTACCCTCACCATAATACCTAACCCATAAAATAAGATATTGAACCAAGAAAATTGAAAACAAGTTTTATCTTTAGGGTCTTGTTGTTGGAAATAATACTAAGAGGGGGGGTGAATCAGTATTATCACATCAATAAAACTTTTTCATTTCCATATTCAAATTCATATATGTTACTTCCACAACTTCTTATGATTCAGTTAGTTGATCCTTAATGAGTGCATTAGAACATTATCAATCATATTAACAGTAAACAGGTGCAGTAAAATAGAACAGATCATCACACATGAACATCATGATATAAGGTGGAAACCCAATGTGGGTGAAAACCACCCGCTGCAATATGTCTCTATCTTCTTTCAATTAGAAACTTCTTTTTACAATTGTACTGGTGCAGTC
>APFE030498366.1:0-20438 GCA_000404065.3 Pinus taeda | reverse complement strand
ATCGCTATCAATGTTGTCATGTGTTCCTTTGTATTTTGTGTAAATAACAAAATACATTAAAATACATTAGGAGTAGACCTTCATGCATACTTAAATTTTTATCAACTGTCACATTTAATTCTATCGGGTCTGGCCCATCGGGTGGCACATATGCCCGTTCCTAGGCCCTGCCCCTTGGTTGGCGTTGATAGCGATATTGCGATGCAATAAATCGCAATCGTGCATCGCTCGTTCCCCGGTCCTTTATATAACAGAACATATGGTACTTGCCAATCTGACCCGCCAATCCGATCATCGACGATCATTGAATGGCAGGGTCATGTGCTCGCCTTTAAGCCTCCTTTGTGATAGCGCCGATTGCGATTATCCGCTTAGGTCTAGGTCGTTGATCGACTAGATATAACAGTTGTTGTGCGATGTAGTTTAAGCCCATGATAATGATTTTTTAATGGTTTTAGAGTGTTTTGAGCCTCCCGATAGTGTATTTCCGCCCTTCTAAGGGTTTTCCTCTTGTGACCATTTTGACTTTGAACGATCCTTAAGAGGATTTTGAAGACTTTTGGGGCATACCTAGATCTTTTGGCGTGATTTTGATCAAATTTGGAGACTCTAAAAGGGCATACTTGGATCCATGTTTGGACTGTTTGCCCACAAGGCTAACACTAGCTCCCTTTGGGGATGAAAGCCTCCCTGTGAGGTTTCAAGAACTGTAGATCAATGCCTTTCCTATAAAAACAAAAATTAAATCTTCCCTCTAGTGTTCCAATGGGCATGGAATCTATTTTGTAATGAAATAAAATTTGCAAAAACATATTTACAATGACAAGGCCTTAAAGCCTTAAATGAAATAAAGTTTCAAGAACCACCCATTTACTGGGATGCCAAAAGTATCTTCTCCTTTTAGACTGTGTAGAATGAATGTATAGTTTTGCTAAGCTTGAGCGATGACAAAAGGACCTGTCCATAAGGAGTCAAACTTGCCATGGTTTCCTCTCTTTTCCTTAAATGCATCCCATTCAAGCACCCAATCACCAACTTGGAAATTGTCCACTTTTGCCTTCCTGTCAAAGGTTTCTTTTATTTTCTTCTGATGAGATTTTGACTTCTCAACCAACTACTCTCTGATCTACTGTAGTTCAACCAGGTTATTCATTCTTCTTACCATATCATTCTCTTCATCTTGTTCTTCTTGCAAGAACTTAGCCACAGGGAGAATGAGCTGGATGGGGAAAACAACATCAGTGCCATAGACTAGTTTGACTGGAGAATTCCCTATGGAAATTTTGATGGTAACTTGGTCATCCCATAGTGCAAACTTCAGTTTGGAATCCCAGCTCTTTTTGTTGTCCTCTAACAACTTTTTGATGACCCTTACCATATTTTTGTTAGATGATTCTGCTAGGCCATTGCCTTGAGGATACTATGAGGTAGAATGCACTATTTGAATGCCCATGGACTTAGTCATGTCCACCAATTCTTTTGCTTTAAAAGCTGCTGCATTATCAGTGACTAGTTTGGTTGGGCAACCAAATCTAGTGAAAATAGTCTCATTTAAGAACTTTATGACAACTTGATGATTGGAATTCTTAGTGGGTATAGCCTCAATCACTTGGTGAAATAATTAGTGGTTACTAAGATCCATTTGTGTTGGCCACTGGAATGTGGGTTGATCTCACCTATAAAGTCCGAGCCCCATTGCTGGAAGGGACCATTGACATGTATTGGCTTCAAGGGCAAAGATTTTAGTTGTTGTTTTCCTACAAACCTTTGGCACTTTTCATAAACTTTTACAAAAGAAAACACATCAGAGAACAGAGTAGGCCAATAATATCTAGCCCTCAAGATTTTGTGAGTTGTGGTTTTCCAATAATGATGCCCTCCACAGATGCTAGAATGGAACTAATGTATGACTTCCACAGATTGTTCTTTATCTAGACACCTCAAGAGGATTCCTGATGGGTCTTTCCAATAAAGCAGATTTTTGTCAATATAGAATTTGGTTGATCTGAGTTTAATGGCACGAGCTTGACTTGAGCTAAGCCCTGGAGGGACTTCTATATTTTGCAAAAAATGAACTATGCTATAATACCATTCACATGTGGCTAGGTTTTCAACCAAAGGCTACTTTTGCTTTTGCTCTTTTGCTGCTTCCTCTGTCTGCTCATCATCTGAATTCAGACTCATGGAATTTATATCTAACAAGCTGCAATTTTCTTCAGCCATAAGTTTAGCCAAGCCTTGGCGTTTAAAAAGCTTAGTGGGTTTCACCTCTATGTTAAACTCTATGAATTTTGTGATCCATTTAGCTATCTTCCCATCAATATATGGCTGAGTTAAGACATCTTTTACTGAAGCTGAAGGTACATATGCAACTACTTTGGAATGCAGAATATAAATTCTGAATTCCTTTAAAGATTTTATGAGAGCATAAGCTTGTTTTTCAATAAGGTCATACCTTAAGTCAACATCCCTTAAAGTTTTGCTGAAAAAGGCCACGGGGTGCTCTATGCCTTCATCATTTTTCTACAACAGAACTGCTGCAAGTGTATCATAAGAGGAAAAACTCCTTGGTGTAATTTGGGCTGATTAGAGTGGGAGCTTCCATGATAGCTTGCTTGATGGCTTCAAAAGAGCTTCTTGAAGCATATGTCCATTTATTTCTGCTCCTTTCTTCAGCATGGAAGTGATGTGCTTTACAATCTCTACAAAGTTTGGAATGAGCCCCCTTACGAAGTTAATCTTACCCAATAAGGATTGAATATCCCTTTTTGACCTTGGGATGGACAATGTCTGAAAGGATTGAACCCTTGCTGGATCGATCTTCACACCTTTAGCAGAAACAGTATGTCCCAGAAGTTTGCCTTCTTCTAGAGCAAATTGTGACTTCTTTGGGTTGATTGAAATTCCAAACCGTCTGCACTTTAGGAAGACCTTCTTCAAATGATGTAAATGGTCTTTGTGGCTTTTGGATAAGACTATTATGTCATCAAGATAAATAAGGACAAATGTTTCCTTCTCTCCCATGAAGGCTATGTCCATGGCCCTCTAAAAAGTAGCACCAACATT
This sequence comes from Pinus taeda, assembly GCA_000404065.3. Taxonomy (NCBI): domain Eukaryota; kingdom Viridiplantae; phylum Streptophyta; class Pinopsida; order Pinales; family Pinaceae; genus Pinus; species Pinus taeda. The sequence continues at coordinate 17,372 of APFE030498366.1, read as the reverse complement.
CATCAGTCCGAAAGGCGTCTTGGAGTACATGAAAGTGCCCCAAGGGGTAGTGAAGGTGGTCTTTTCCTGATCTTCAGGGTGTACAACAATCTGATTGTAACCTAAAATCCATCTAAGAAAGACACGACTCTAGCACCTGAAACTCTTTTCAGCAAGTGTTCCATCTTGGGTAGGGGATAGTTATCTTTTTTAGAGCACTTGTTCAGATTTCTAAAGTCAACACAAACCATGATTCTCCATTTTTCTTTCTTACTACCACAAGGTTAGCTATCGACTTTGAATACCTCAGGGGAACTATAATTTTGGCATCCAACAACTTCTTGATTTCTTTCTCAATCCAAGGCAATAAGAGGGGGTTGATAGGTCTTAGCTTCTGCTTAAAAGGGGTGGTATTCTTTTCTAGTGGAAACTTATGCTGTATGACGTCTGGGTCATAAGTTTTAAGATCATTGTATTCCCAGGAAAAAATATCAACGAATTGCTTCATGAGGGCGGAATACTCGGAATTATGGGCCGAAGACAAATGAGTGGACAGATTGATAAATTTCGGATGGGCTGGGCTCCCTATGTTATGTTTACAGATAGTAGACTCATTCTTTATTTTGGCCGGCTTATAGGGCACATCGTTATGATTGAAAAGCTTCTATAGAGGTACCAATCCTTTCGGTATGTGATTACTGGGCAACTGGACGATGCTTCCTCGGTCGATCTCGCTTTTTAGCTTGGGCTGGTTGCATTCTCCCATGGATTCATTTTCCTGATCGATGTGTGTTTCAGAAAATTCCTCCACGACTTGCAAAAACCTGTTAATTTCCTCAACGTCTTCAAAAACCCTCCAATACCCTCCAATATTTGACATTGTCAGGCAGAGACAGTCTGTATTTTACCTAAACTTCATATGTCAATTTAGGAGGCAAAGGAGGAATAGACATGCTAGGAGAGACAGCAAGGAAGTCGGCAAGCTAGTTCTTCATTCTTGGAATATAAGAAATGCTAAAATCATTAAAAGAATCCTTGAGCCTCCATACCTCATCTATGTATGCCTTCAACCTTGGATTCTTAGCTTGGAAAGTTTTATTTACCTATTGAATAATGAGGTTTGCGTCTCCAAACACTTTCAAGCCTTTGATACCCATTTCTTTAGCAACGCTTAAGCCTAGAATCAAAGCTTTGTACTCTATGATGTTGTTTGTGACCTAGAAGGTTAATTTTAAAGATAAATGAATGTGTTCCTGTGTTGGAGACACAAGGACTACACCTGCCCCAGCAGCTTCCTTAGAGCAAGCTCCATCAAAGAACATGTCCCAAATCTGTGGGTTTTCTTCCTCTGCAATTTGGAAAACTGGTTTCTTGAGCTGCGTGGAAGCCAACTGGGATTCTTCAATATGAAGAATACAAGCTCCAAAATTAGTGTCAATGTTATATATGGGATGATTGGTGGGATTCTATTCATTGCTGATTATATAAGCCAACTGCACCTCTATGTATAATCTCTTGCCCTCACCTCCAAAAACTGGGACAGTAGCAAAGGATAGATCATTTTGTAATGATCCACTTAATCTCTTGATCTAGCCTCTGGAAAGTAACATGCCAAACTTAGGAGGTACATCTGCTACCACAATGTCTATCATCATGCTTTTCATAGGCAACTAAGACCAAGTGATGGCTAGGTCCTTGATTAATCCTAGACATTTCACTTTTCTAGAGTCAAAAGAAAACAAATCAAGATAAGCCTTAATGATGTCAAGACCCAACTCATCCATGACAACCTTGGGCATTAGATTATGGCTGGCTCCAGTGTTCAGAAGGTAGTTGTGAAGGATTTTATCATGAATAGTCAGGGAGACATAGAATGATGGGGAGTTGTCTTCACAATTTTCAATCATTGGGCTGAGGATAACAACTGGCTTATCATCTTGCATATTTACATAGTCAGTGGAGGCTTGTATGGCTTTAGGCTCAAGGGCCTCGAGGATGGATATTTTTTAAGGACTCATTCTTCACTAGTTCAATTAGAGGCATAGGTATTCTTAGCTTCTGAATTTCTGATTGAAAAATGAAAGGAGAAGGAGACTTGTCAAGGCCTCTTACCTCATGAGCTGGATCTTTGAGGATGATGGGATCAACTGCTAGTTGTTTTTGCTTATTAGCTTGTTGTATTGCAGGGACAACAACTCTTTGAACATGAGTTTCCTTGGCATTATTTATCTTCGACCTCAAATTATATCTTTTCTGATCTACAGTTTGTAGAATAGCTTCACCATCCCATTCTTGGCTGATCTGGTCATTGCATAATGACTTTTCATAGGCAGCTGAGGTCAAAAAGGAAGCATTTCCTTTGTCTTCCAGATAATGGATCTCATCATCTTCTTCAAACTGTTCTTCTTCCATGACGCATTCTAGAAAGGAGCCTTCACCCTTTGGTCCTCATTTTCATCTTTATTTCTTTGCAAAATCTGCAACTGCTCATTAGTTCTTCTATATGGATTTGGATTCAGATTCTTAGGAGAAAATGTATTAGGCACTCTTCCTTTCCCCGAGTGCTACTCAACCTTCAATTTAGAGATTTCAAAGGCTAATGACTCGATCATTTTGGTCATTTTATCTATCTTAAGATCAGAGGATGATAAAGACTCGCCCCTCTGTCTTCTTCTATCAACATTTATCTTGAGCTTCTCTACAACCATGATGTTTGATTCTACTTCCAAGACTGCATGCTACATGTCAACGAAAGTAGCACATCTCCTTTCCCTCAGCAATAGGCAGAAGTCAAAATCAAAAGAACTGGCATAGGTGAGTTTAGCAAAGGTAGTAGTAGGTTTTACTTCAGCTGGTATCTTTTTGTACATACGGTTAAACCTCTTATTGAAGTCAGACAACAACTCACCATTTTCCCTCTTTAAGTTCCCAAACTCAGTGTGGTAATAGAGGAGATCCTTCTTATCCCCCCAATGCTTTAGGAATGCATCATCTAAAGCTTCAATATCTACTATAGATCTGGGGGATAGTTCTCTGAACCATTTTCTAGCCTCTCCATCTAGGCTTTGGACAAAGACTCTCATCCACATCATCTTCACTAATGTCTAGATTATCAGTGTAGCTATAGAATGACTCAAGATGTTCTTCAACAGTAACAGCTTCAGTCCCAGTGAACTTAGGCCTATATTTATGATATTCTCCAGTAGGCATGGCATTCAAAGGAGTGGGCAGTATTAGAGGTCCATACCTAGTAGTTATGGTTCTTTCCATTTTGGTAGGTGCTTATGGACTTGCCATAGTTGTGGTGGCTAAAAGAGTACTGGCAGTCTGAATGATAGAGGGCTGAGGAGTGACTGACAGGACTAAAGGAGTATGATGAATAGGAGGTGAGGTTTCCTTTGGGCTTAAAGCAAAAGGATAACCTAAAGAATAAGGAGTTTTATGAATCTTTGAGAGTTTTTCTTCACTACTAGTATTAGATGCTATACACTCAACATGTATTTGTTCTATTACAAGCCTTTCATGAATAGATATGGGAGATTGTTTAGGTTTACCTGAACCTGATGCTCCTTTCTGCAATACCTTTCTCTCTTTAATGATTTTTTTTGCGTCAGGTACTGGGTTAGCTTGTAGCTTTTGAGGATTTCTCCGAGTATGCCTCACAAATTGAGCTAGAACTATGAAGTGGAGTCACCAATAGGTTCGGCCTCCAATAGAGTCACCAGATAGATGATTACAACAAAAAATGTGCCTAGAATTTGTCTATCATCAAATCTAGATCTGTATCATTTCCCAGGGAAGTTGAGCTTCAATTTCCTCTCCCCGGCAACGACGCCAATTATGTTATCACTCCAGGAAACTCTCCTAGGTTGCAGCTCAGAGATGCCTAGTAACATATAATCTTCAATACTGTTCTCATAACTATTGGAATGGATGATGGTTTGGATCAAGTTAGATAATCATTTCAGCTCTATTCTGACTCAAGACATGCATGAACACCCTCAACAACACAAGGCTTTGGACCACTAATGCTCAATATTTTGTAGATTTAATGGATAGATGGAGAATATTGACAGTACCAACAGATTGCATACATGAACATATATGAATGGCTAGCTATAGGTAGCAAATGAGCTTACTGACTATATTGGCAGATGCATATATAATAAAACATATAAATGGCTATCTACAGGCAATAAAGAAGATTGCAAGTCTAGTTTACCAATGCAAAGATAAGATGACAATTATCTGGGATTAGATATAGAAGAAACATGAATAAACTATCCAAGTGCAAGCTTAGAATAGAAGAGAAGTGGACATTGAACATATAACAACAAAAGAAGATTGTATTACTAAAGAATGCAGATGAGAAGCTAGAGGAGCCGAGTCTCTATAGTCTCCAAAGGTTGAACCCTTATTACATCTTACTAACAGCGATTTATATTTCCTTATAATCATGATGAGCCTTTTGAGGCTTGAGAGGTCTTAATCTATCCCTTTTTCTCTTCAACTGATTGATTCCCTCAATAAGCAGCATGGTTAAGAGGTTTTTTCCTTTGACAGAAGAATAACCGCATTCAGATCTTTTGATAGCTTGTTGCACTGTTTGTGCCCCCTAATATTTCTATTTCGGGTTGCAGCATGCTGTGGATTCCCATGATATTTCTGTTTCTTTTGGACAATTGCGATGTCTACTACATGATCAATGTTGTCTTCAGCTAAGTTGTGCTATGGATGCTCCATGATCTTGTTTGATTTGGTTGTGTGTGATGTGGCCCTTCCAATGATTTAACAATGCATGCTTCTATTATAGCATAACAGTGTTGCCCCTATGGTGGACCTCTGTTGAAAACAATGTATATTTCTGTTTTAAACAGAAAACACAACCATCATTGCTAAATCCCTCATTCTCCGTCCTTTCGGACTTCAAAGGTCTTCATAAATGGTTTATTTACCCATCGGGTCCGCCCTTAGGGTTATCGTGAGTCGCATTTGGCCCATCCTTGTGCATTTCCCTTGTATTTTGAAATACGCATAAAACACTGAAAACACATGAAAATTGGCCTTAGGCAGACCTAAAAATATATATATTTTTGATTTCTGAAACCCATCGAGTCAACCCTTGTCTCCGTCGCAAGTCACATTCAACCATGTTCCTATATTTTTCGTTAAATCATGAAAATACATGAAATACCTTGAAAACGACCCTCTTGCGGATCTCAAATTTCATATATTTCACTTCCCAGACCCTTTCGGGTCTGGCTCATATCGCATATCGCCATTGCCAAGGTTCCTGTGTATTTCGTTAAATAAGGAAATACATGAAAAATGTATTAAGAATGGCCAAGCCATGGACTTCAAACATTATATAATATCATTCCTGAACCCTTTCAGGTCCGGGCTGTATCGCTATCGACGTTGTCATGTGTTCCTTTGTATTTTGTGTAAACAACAAAATACATTAAAATACATTAGGAGTAGACCTTCACACGGACTTCAAATTTTATCAATTGTCGCATTTAATTCTATTGGGTCTAGCCCATCGGGTAACACATATGCCTATGCCTAGGCCCTGCCACTTGGTTGGCACTGATAGTGATAAATCGCAATCACGTGTCGCTCATTCCCCAGTCCTTTATATAACAGAACATATGGTCCTTGCCAATGTGACCAGTTGATCCGATCATCGGCGATCGTTGATCGGCGGGGTCATGTACTTGCCTTTAAACCTCCTCTATGATAGCACGGATTTCAATTAGCCACTTAGATCTGGGTCGTTCATCGGCCAGATCTAACGACTGTTGTGCGATGCCTAATTTAAGTTTGCGATAATGATTTTTTCATGGTTTTAGAGTGTTTTGAGCCTCCTAATAGTGTATTTCCACCCTTTGAAGGGCTTTCCTCCTGCGACCATTTCGACTTTGAATGATCATTAAGAGGAATTTGAAGACTTTTGGGGCATACTTGGATCTTTTGGCGTGATTTTGATCAAATTTGGAGCCTTAAAAGGGCATATGTGGATCCATTTTTGGACCGTTTGCCTACAAGGCTAATAGGTGATAAGAACATTTTATTGGTAACTTGTGGGCTTATCGTAAGTGATTTGATTCATTATGTGTTCTAATGATTTACTTTTTAGAAAATATATAGTGCTTGCAGGTTCCCCAACCCTTGGATTCCATGTTCACAAACTTTGGATGAAGGTTGACAATGTTTGGATTCTAAATATTTTTATGGTTTTCGAACTTCACTAAGGTTGTGGATTTTGCATCTATCTTTTGAAAATACATTTAGCCATTATCAAGGTTTTACAAAAAAATTAATTTCTCAAAATTTTCTCAAGCATTGTACACACGTATAATTTGTAAAATAGATTTTGTTTTGGTAAATAATTTATTCTTTAACCTTTGTTTTGTTGTCGGGGTTTTGGGGTTTTGAATTATTTTGAAATTTTATATATATTGGGGTTTTCAGCTATTGTAAATTCATTTGTGCAAGTGAGATCAGAGGAAAATAGTTGGATTAGACCTAGATCTAGGCCCTTGAGGGTAAGATCTAGTCTCCAACTTTTTTCAAGGCCAACTATTGAAGAAATTTTGCAGAAATTGAAGATATGAAGCAAAATAATTTTTTCAATCAAGGGTTTGTAAATCTTTTAGGGCCTTCACATCCAACGTTCTTCTCCAGGTCTAGTGTCAACCTCTAGACTCCCTTGCATTATCCTTTTAAGGCCCTACATCATAATTTTTGGCCTCTTAGAGGCTAGTCGTAAGCCGACCTCCTCCTTAGCCTCTGTGTCGGGGATTTTAGGCCATTTTTGGCCTGACTGTAGGCCTAGGAGGCTTTGACCCCTCTCTTGGACCCTAGACGGTAGCAATAAGGGCTTTTCGTGGGCCTTTCTAGGCCTTTTCCTAGCCTCAACCCTCCTCTTCTTCCTCTGTAGCCCTTCGTTCTCCCTCTCAGCCTCTTCTTTCAGCCTTTCAACCCTTGTTTTGGCCTTTTTCCCTAGCATCTAGGCTTTCTAGGCCTCTTTCACCCCAACAATAGCCCTACTAAGCCCATTATTAGCCTCTTTTGGCACCATTGTGCCCTCAATCTACCTCTAAACGTTTTTTTGGACTGAATATTGGTGGGTTTTGTAGGAAAATTTGGGCTCAAGTTTGGTGTTTTCAAGTGTCAAGTTCATTGGAAATTTTTTGGCAACTTGGACAAGTGATCTTCAAGGCCTTGGGCCTAGGGTTTAATCCCTAAAACATGATTCTTCCTCATTGTTTGCTACAACTCTTTGAATCATTCTTAAAATTGGTAAAATTCATGTTTAAATGCTCTAAAATTCACCTATAAATTGCCTAAGCACATTAACAAATTCATGGTAAAAAATTAATAGTGTTTTGGTAAGTTGGGCATTCATTATTGGGCATAGATCTACTTGTTTGCTAACTAAATATTTCCGCATAACCAATGTAATTAGATCTAATATAAATTCTAAAACCATATCATAAGGGGCTAAATAATCAAAGTTTTAGCTTGAGAAGCTTGTTTGTGTATTTGGAAATTGTTGGGCACTTTTGGGCACACACTCTCGCATTAATAGCACATTATTTGCACTCTTTCCTTTTTATTGCCATACATGATTTTAGATATGATATAACACTGAATAAATCATCATTAGGAGGTTGATTAGCATGTATTTTCACTTGGCAAGTCATTTAGTGTCACATTGATTATATTTGGTTCTCACATGCTTGTCATTTCTTGGATCTAGAGTGATTTACTTATTGTGTCCTAAAAGTTTAATAATTGCTCATTTAAATGTGATTGGGATATAAGTAACATAAGTTCTCTCTTTTCTCTTGCTCTATAGATCATAATTATTCTTGTTTCATGGTTTTATAGCAAATTGGTTTCTAATTGTTTCAAGTGCACTAACACATTTGTTGTTGTGAGTTGATTCATAAGGTCACATCGAATAATAACACTCATTAAAGCACTCTAATCTCAAATCACTTGGTTTTAAATAATTCAAGTTCTTTGGGCATCTTTATCTAGTTAACTTTCTTCATTGGCATTAAGTAACATTGGCATAATATCATTAGTAATTGTGATTGGCATCATCGTGTTAAGCACCGTTAGGAGAATACTTCATAATCTTGAGAAGCTTGGATAATTTTATTGTTTATCATCTTGATTTTTACTGGTTATCATCCTAAGTAAGTATCTCTTAACATTGGTCATTGATTTTAAATTGTCTCAAGTAATTATTGGATTCAAGTTCTAAATTTTCTATCATTGCTTAAACATCTTGTGGATTTATCTATTGTTTAACATTGGCACATTCTTGGTAATAAGATTGCCTTTCCATTCAATTTATAAGTACTCTTGTCATTAAAGTTAATCTTAACTTAAGTACTTAAACATAAAACAATCTTAACTTAAGATGTCACTCTTTCATCTTGCATAATAAATCTAAGACTAGTTGCACTAATATTTTACCTCCAAGCATAATCTTGGGCCACCCTTTCTCAATTTAGCTTGAGGGATTCAACACATTTCTAGGGGTTAACACGGTGGCCTTGAATTCATCAGAGCCATAATCTCTGCAGCACTGGAGGCATCGAGTGGTTGGGAACACAGGGGGTGGTATCATTAATCAAGCCTTTGCTTGCTTCCCTTTGGCTTCCATACCACTACCTATTCTAAAAACTAGTTCCAAAACAATTAAGAGGAAGGTCTTACTTAGAATAGGCATATAACTAAAAGTAACCAAGATTCTTGCATCACACTTAGGTCTTAGGATTTGCATAGCATATAGGTTAGTGAAGAATTCAAGCAGTGATTATCCATTTGGTTACTTGGTCTCTAATTGATAAGAAGTGAGAAATTGACTCCATAAGGCACTGGTCTCAAAATTTAATTTAATCTAATCCTTAATTCTTGCTTAAATTAACTAAGTAGCTAGTACATGCAATCGTGTCTCTCAGACTCATTGGTTGCCAACTTGTTTTTCATATTCACATTTCCATAGGGACTACCCCCCATAACTTGTTGTTGGGAGACATCTAGAATGGAGAGGTTGGGGATCAGAGTCACAACCCCCGACCTGAGTCGTTGTCATAGTGCTTATACAATATGAGTGATAACATGTCCCATCATTCATCTTCACCAACACAATTGAAAAAGCAAAGGGACTCGAACTAAGTCTGATGTGCCCCAAGGAAACAACTCTTGTATGGATCTCTTGATTTCATCCTGGTATGCCTTGGGGTGTCTGTAGGGAGTAGTGATGACTGTATGCACACCCTCTAACTCTATAGTAGGCTCAAACCCTCTATCTATTGGATGAAATAGAGGAATGTCTCTGAACATGCCTTGATGCTTCTCTAGTAGTTCCAAGATATCTAGATGTGGTTGTTATTGTTGCTTCCCTGCCTCTGAAATATGTAGCTCTATTTCCCACGCTACGTTCCCATGTCTCAAATCGACCTCCATCTTATGAGCTGACATAGTTTGTGGTAGATACGAATCCATGCCCCTTAATCCTACTAGCTTCACATTCAACCCCATGAACTCCATCTCTAATTTCTTCCAATCAATAGTGACACACCCAAAATAATATAACCACTGGACACCCATCATCACATTGGTGTCTAGAAAATCTACCACAAAGAAATGATGTTTCACCGAATAATTCCCCATGGTCAGGATCAAGCTAGGAACATATCTCGTGCACTGCATTGTTCGATCCCCTGGAATAAGCACTTAAAACTCCTCAAATGTCTCTATATGTATGCCTCTCTGCTCCACCATCTGAGCATCAATAAAATTATGGGTAGTCGCACTATCCGCTGGCACTGAAACACCTTGTCCCTGCACTGTGCCTTTTATCCATAATGTTAGATACTTTAGAACTCCCTGAAGTGAAGAAATAACCCCTCTAGTAGGAAACAATGACCCTCCTCCCTAAGGTGGTGGTGGTTGTGGTGGTCCACCTCCCATGGACTAGGGTCCTCCATCTCCTGCATCAACCTACTACTCAGTTTCATCATCAGGCTCGCTATCTGAATACACCTCAATGTAATGGGCTTTTCCCTTGGTGCACTTGTGCCCTAGTGCCTACAGTTCCTGGAACACGAAACACGACTTCCTCCTCTAATGGTCCCTCCTGGTCTCATCATCAAGCTATCCACGTCCAACCTCCCTATGTATCTGTCTAGTATCTCTAACCCCTTGGGGTGCACTGTGTCTAATGGGTATAGGGACCTTAGTCTTAGGTGAGACGTCAATCATGTCTCTGGCCTTAGAGATGGCATCTAACAATGTCGCAGGCCTATAGGTCCTCACCCATCCATGTAGGGGATCAACAAGTGTTGGGTTGTGTTATATTCTTTCCACGAATAACCCACATAGTCAACCGGGGCGGAGCCCCCTCTTCATTGCGCCGATTGTGCAGCTGGGGCGATAGCCCCCCTGTCCGAGGGGTTTGAGGGGGGCAGGTAGCCCCCCTTTACGGGGTTCGGGGCAGTGCCCCGAGAATTTTTTTTTTTGGACCCTATATTAGGTTGGGTGAACCTACCTATGGTTTTTGGTCCATGGTTTTGGACGCGATGGTTTTCGGTCCATGGTATTGGATGCTTCGGCATGTATTAAATATGTATTGTAACATTGAAAGGAATATAATGAAAAATCAAGCTGGTAGTCCCAGTTTTGGGATCCAGTGGGAAATCTCTGTGTATATGTGTTTTATGTGTTATGAACTCGCATTTTTATTTTTCATGTGATTTAGAATTCGTATGCAGGTAATTTTTGTACGGGGTTAAAACCTACAGCAGGCCCCTCAACAAAAAAAAAACAATCGAGTCTCTGAAATGTTTGTAACCATCACGTCCAATCACTGGAACTTTGTGTTCATTTTTGTAGCTTGGAAGGTACTCCAAGTCTTAAGGATCGAGGGTTTGGAGGAAGGATCTCCACAAATCTCATCATGGGCTTGAAACCCAAGCTTGGGGTTTTACACCCATCGATGTTTGGGCCAAAACCATGACAAGATTGTGACATGTGATGGATGATAATGATATTATAAGATGAGAAGAATCCAACGCATCGAGAATCATCCAATTTCGAGTTTTTGTTAACGAGATTAATTTTTGAAGTTAAGCGTGGGAAAATAACCTCAAGAAGTCAAGTCGGCCTTGACATGAGGTGACCCTTTGATGGGCTAGACGTTTCCCTAGAGAATTTTATAAAAGTAGGTGAGTTAGACCTCATTTGATACACATCCAAGAAAGCAAATCAAGAGTATACATATATTTTTAGGCCACAGATTGGAGGCAGATCCAAGCAAAGGAAAAGAGATTTTGTATGGCATCTTTGTGACTTATCTTCGATCTGAGTTAAGATGTAGAAGGTTTGAGGAGTTTGGAGCAAGGTTGGGTTGTTTTGATGATCATTTTGGCATGTTTTATCTCTGTTGAGGAGGCCGCAAGGATTGACAACTAGGCCACATGGATTAGAGGATTGTTTGATGTCCCTTTTCTATGGATTGCAAGCTTAATTAGTTGCATAAGGGAAGCCTCTTTGTTAGAAGTAATTATGGGTAGGTTATGGTGACATCTATGTGTGGACAAACCTTAGAAAAGGCTGTTGTAGGCTCGTATAAGCTACCGGAGCAGGATCGAACCCCATACCTCAGGAAGAGAGGGATGATAGGGCTAGTTTAGGGATGGTACTAGCTCAGAACAGTGAGCTTATAGGAGTAGTGACCTTGTGGAGGGAAGTCACAACTGAGAAAAGGGTCTTGATGCTTGGAGGAAGGGTTAGCGTGGACTGTTAAATGCCCTAACTAGTAGCAAAACCATACAACAATGTCACATTGGCCTAGAGATATGTTTGATGATGTATTGAGATGATTTGTTTTGCTAGATGGATGTGGGTCCAGGTTGGACTAGTTGGAGGAGTTTGTTGGTATCCAAGTGGAAGGGCTTCATAGTTTTTGGATGCGCTAACTAGGAGCAAATGCTACAATATGATTGGTCACTCATGGTCTATTGGAGGGAAGTGTGAGAGTGGACCAAGTGTAATTGGATTGAGCATTTATGGTATGATGGAGGACAACATGATAGTGCCCAAGTTAGATCCCAGTGTGCACCATATTCATGGAATTAGGTGGTTATTAGAGTGGAAAAATTTGAGCTTAAGGTTTTATCAGCTAGAGGAGGAGTTGAGTAGCCCTGGACTTGTGTGTGGAGAAGGACTTCTACAATAGAAGATGGGCAATCCTTCTAGCTCGTGTTCATTTGGAGAGATGGGTATCTTGCAGTGATAGGTGGCAACCCTATGTTAGTATTCATTGGAGCAGCGTAGGAATATTATAGTGGGTTGAAGTCCCTAAGTAGTTGAGGAGCAGCAGTGGACAGATTGAGAGTTATTCACAAACTGAGTTGTGAACAACTCGACATGAGTCTCAATGTGTTGTGTCTTTGATGGACTAGGGTACAACTAGTGAGAATATTAGAGAATCAAATTTTAGTGGCCAAAGGGACTTGGATCATTGATAGAGGTAGTGCTGCAGATTGGGAGCCAAAGGATCGGGTAGGTACAAGGTACGACTGAGAGGAGCTGAAAGAGCATGTTACACCCACATAATCAGAGTATATTATTGAGGGTAGATTGGTTGTCATTGGATTTACACCAAGTCCCAAATTTGTATTCTTGTACTGGTGGATGTATGAGGGCCACTATTCCTAGTACAGGAGCCCTATAATATTGTATTATTCAGTTTGATTAATATAACGAATTTGGGTTGAAAATTGTAAAAAAAAAAAATTATATATATTTTATGCTCTAGTAAATTTATTGTTGTTTATATTCTACTGTGAAAAGTAGCTTAGTTGTGATTCTTTGTTTGGTAGCGTCAGTGATTTAAGATTCTATCCCAAATACCAAGATTGTGGGAAGACAACATGGTATCTGAGGGTATCTGAGCTACTTTGATGGATAGTGAATCACAGTGTGCACAATGAAGAAACTCAGAGGGATTTGTGGATTTCTAGATCATGGAGGAGAGGGTTCAACTGAAGACATGGAGATATGGTGTTGACTAGCTTGGCAGTGAGATTGGCTGGGAGTTCTGGTAGATTGGTGGAGATACTAGTGAACAATAGTTTGTTGTAGGGAAGATTGTTGATCATGGACTTCTATTTGTTTTCCGTGGATCGTTGGGACAGCTCAAGGATTTCTTTGGCATGGATGAGATTGGTTTGATCAAGATTGCTACATGTGATGGAATGGATTTTGGCAGGCTAGAGTCCTCATAGGATATTGATGTTTCATATTCGAGATTGTAGGGATTTGTATGAGTGGTATTTGATCGAGGTGGATGAATGCTTGTAGTATTGATCTAGTGGAGATCGTGTGCGCTAAGAGGGAGTCTAGACTCAAAGGGAGCAACCCTATGGAGGTTTGGGATCTTCAGGTTCAAATGTGATGAGGCATAGGCACTACCGAGATTGTCGGGTTCATTCTTCAGGGTATGTTGCAGTGATGGATGTCAGATGAGCTTGTGTCGTCGGTGTTGTTACTTCCTAGTCTTGGAAGTATCTATCTCACTAATAGGGAGTGTTTATTTTTGTATTTGGGAGGTGCTCCAAGCCTTGACGATCGAGGGTTTGGAGGAAGGAGCTCCACAATGGCCTTGTGGGCTTGAAATCCAAGCTTGGCATTTTTCACCAATCGATGTTTGGGCCAAAATCATGATGATATTGTGATAGGTGATGGATGAGGTTGATAGTATAAATGAGGTGAATCCAACACATCGAGATTCGTCCTATTCTGAGTTGTCGTTGAAGAGATTAATTTTTGAAGTTAAGTGTAGGAAAATTGTCTAGAGAAGTTAAGTCAGCCTTGACATGAGGTGACCCTTTGATGGGATAGATGTTTCCCTAGAGACTTGTATAAAAATAGGTGAGTTAGACCTCATTTTGTACACATCCAAGTAAGAAAATCAAAATTATACATTTGTTTATGGGTCGTAGATTGGAGGCAGATCCAAGCGAAGGAAAAGAGAGTTCATATTGCATCTTTGTGACTATTTCTTGGAGCCGAGTTAATTTGTAGGAGGGTTGAGGAGTTTGGAGAAAGGTTGGGTTGTTTTGATGATGATTTTGGGATGGTTTATCTCTATTGAGGAGGACACAAGTTTGGCAGCTAGGCTGCGTGGCTTAGAGGACAGTTTCATGTCCCTTTTGTATGGATTGTAGGTTTGATTAGTTGTAGAAGGGAAACTTCTTTGTGAGAAGGAATTTTGGGTAGGTTGTGGTGACATTTATGTGTGGACATACCTTAGAAAAGGAAGCCATAGGCTTGTATAGGTTGTTGGAGCAGGATTGAACCCCATACCTCATTAAGAGAGGCGTCGTAGGGCTAGTACTAGCTCAAAACACTGAGCTTATAGGAAAAGTGGACTTATCGAGGGAAGCCACAACTGAGACAAGGGTCTTGATGCTTGGAGGAAGTGTTAATGTAGATTATTAGATGCCCTAACTAGCAATATAACCATACAATAGTTTCACATCAGCCTATACGTATGTTTGATAATGTATTGAGATGATTTTTTTTGTTAGATGGATGTGGGTCTAGGTTGGATTAGTTGGAGGAGTCTGTTGGAAGCCAAGTGGAAGGGCTTCATAGGCATTGGATGCCCTAACTAGGAGCATATGTTACAATAGAATTGGTCGCCCATGGTCTGTTGGAGGGAAGTGTGAGAGTGGACCAAGCATGGACATGGATTAGGCATTTATGGTCTGCTAGAGGACAGTGTGATAGTGCCTAAGTTGGAGCCTAGTGTGCACCATCTTCATGGACTTAGGTGGTTACTAGAGTGGCAGAAGTTGAGATCAAGGTTTCATTAGCTAGAGGAGTAGTTGAGCATCCCTAGACTTGTAAGTGGAGAAGGACTTCTACAACAGAAGATGGGCAATCCTCCTAGCCTATTTTCATTATGAGAGATGGACATCTTGTAGTGATAGGTGGAAGCCCTCCATGCCCTATGTTAGTCTTCATTGGAACAACACAAGAAGAATACAGTGGGATGAAGTCCCTAAGTAGCTGAGGAGCAGCAATGGGCAAATTGAGAGTTGTTCACAAACGAAGTTCTGAACAAATTGATAGGAGTCTCGATGTGTTATGCCCTTGATGGAATAAGGCATAACTAGTGAGCAAATTGGAGAGTTGAGGTTCAGTGGCCATATGGACTTGGATCATTGATAGAGGTAGTGCTTTAGATGGGGACCCAAATGATCGGGAAGGTACAAGGTACGACCGAGAGGAGATGAAAGAGTGCACTATAGCCAGATGGTGAGAGTATCTTATTGAGGGTAGATTGGTTGTCGATGGATTGAAACAAAGCTCCAATTTTGTATTCTTGTACTTGTGGATGTATGAGAGCCATTATCCCTAGTATGGGAGCCCTACAATATTGTATTATTCAGTTTGATTTATATAAGGAAGTTGGGTTGAAAATTGTAAAAAATTGTTTATATTTTGTGCTTTAGTATATTTACTGTTGTTTATATTCTGCTGTGCAAAGTAGCTTTGTTGTGATTCTTGGTTTGGTAGCGTAAGTGATTTAAGATTCTATCTCAGACACCAAGATTGTTGGAAGAAAACATAGTATCAGAGGGTATCTAAGATACTTTGAGGGATAGTGAATCACAGTGTGCACAACAAAACAACTTAGAGGAAGTTGTGGATGTCTAGATCATGGAGTAGAGGGTTCAATTGAAGACATGGATAAATGGTCTTGACCGGCTTGGCAGTGAGATTGGTTAGGAATTTTGTTGGATTGGTGAAGATCCTGGCGAACAACAATTTATTGTAGGGTAGATTGTTGATCATGGACTTCTGTTGATTTTCCATGGATCGTTGGCACAACTCGAGGATTGCTTTGGCATGGACGAGATTGGTTTGATTGAGATTTCTTCAAGTGATGGACTGGATGTTGGTAGGCTAGAGTCCTCATAGGATCGTTGTTGCATATTCAGGATTGGAGGGATTTGTACGAGTGTAATTTGATCCAGGAGGACGAGTTCTTGCAGGATTGAGCCAATGGAGATTGTGTAGGCTCAAAGGAAGTCTAGCCTATGAGGGAGAAACATTATGGAGGATTGGGATCTTTAAGTTTAGATGTGATGAGGCAGAGGCACTACCAAGATTATCGGGTTCATTCTTTAGGGTATTATGTAGTGGTGGATGCCAGATGGGTTAGTGTCATTGGTGTTGTTACTTCCTAGTCTTGGAAGTACCTCCCTCGCTAAGAGGGAGCATTGATTTTTGTACCTTGGGAGGTACTCCAAGCCTTGAAGATCGAGGGTTTAGAGGAAGGAACTCTACAAATGGCCTTATGGGCTTGAAACTCAAGCTTGGGGTTTTACAACCATTGATGTTTGGGCCAAAACCATGACAATATTGTGATATGTGATGGATGAGGATGATATTAGAAGATGAGATAAATCCAACGCATCGAGAATAATCCAATTCTAAGTTGTCAGTGAAGAGTTATTAATTTTTGAAGTTAAGCGTGAGAAAATTGTCTAGAGAAGTCAAGTCGGCCTTGACATGAGATCACCCTTTGATGGGCTAGACGTTGCCCTAGAGACTTGTATGGAAGTAGGTCATTTAGACCTCATTTGATACACATCCAAGCAAGAAAATCAAGAGTATACCTTTGTTTTTGGGCCGCAGATTGGAGGCAAATCCAAGCAAAGGAAAATAAAGTTTGTATGGAATCTTTGTCACTGTCTTGGAGTCAAGTTAATCTATAGGAATTCCAAGTTTGGAGCAAGGCTGGGTTGTTTTGATGATGATTTTGGTATGGTTTATCTCCATTGAGGAAGCCGCAAGGATAGGAAGTTAGGATGCATAGAGAAGAGGATTGTTTGATGTCCCTTTTTTATGGATTGCAAGCCTGATTAGTTGTAGAATGGAAACCACTTTGTTAGAAGGAATCCTATGTAGGTTATGGTGACATTTATGTGTGGACAGACCTCAGAAAAGGAGGTCCCAAGCATGTATAGGCTATTGGAGCAGGACTAAACTCCATACTTGAGGAAGAGAGGGGTCGTAGGGCTAATTTGGGGCTAGTACTAGCTCATAACATTGAGCTTATAGGAGCAATGACCTTGTGGAGGGAAGTTGCAGTTGAGACAAGGGTTTTAACACTTGGAGGAAGGGTTAACATGGATTGTTAGATGCCTTAACCAATAGTAGAGCCCTACAATAGTGTAACATCATCGTATAGGTATTTTTGATGATGTATTGAGATGATTTGTTTTGCTATATGGATGTGGGTCCAGGTTGGACTAGTTGGAGAAGTTTGTTGGCAGCCAAGTGGAAGGGCT
>APFE030498355.1:0-19917 GCA_000404065.3 Pinus taeda | reverse complement strand
AAGAAAACCACAGGTAATGCTGTCAATTCACACAGAGTACCGAAAAGAACTTACTGCACGCTCACACAATCAACAGGGAAGTAAATGGGTGAATCTTGTGAGGAAGCTGGGCCCAGTCCTTCTCACAAGATCCCCCGAGAAGACGAAGACGGATTTAAGTGCTCAAAACAGCTATATATTCATCTGCCAAAAAGATTAAGTACAATGGAACTCAGACTTGCTGATGTTATTCAAAACCTTAGTTACAGACCGACTATTGACATCCCGTTTCATGTAGATGTCTCCTCTTTATAGAGGAGACATCTATTACAATAGAATGTTACACCTTTTCAGTTGATCCTTTGTGTCAAAAATAAGCAAATTAGAATGCTGTTACAACCATATGATAATGCATCTTTTTCTGGAGCTTTGGCTATTACCCGACAGATAACTGATTGTCTTCTCGGGATTGTCATATCCTTCGCCATTTCCCCATGCTGTTCATGCTGACTGTATGCTTCTTTTCTAAACTTCCGCTTGATTATGCCACGTTACCATTCTTTAGATAGCTGCCATCTGTTGTCCGTGGCTATTACAAAATAGCTTGCTGTAGATAATTACTGTTGCTGGTATTGCGGCAACTGCGCAGTTGTTGTTTCTGGTGTTGCAGCAACTGCGTAGTTGCTGTTCTTCATGTTGCAGCAACTATTCATTATACTCCTGCAAGCTTATGACAATTGTTTGACAATTTTAGTCAGCATTTCCAAGGATAAGTAAAAAGATATTTACGAATATGAAATAAACAATTAAATATAGACTTGCGGAAGGTTACTTCATACCTTGGGGTTATATGTCATTATGAAATAAAAGCTTTTGCTTATGACTGTAAAAAGGGTAAATATACGGCAAAAGATAAGGTCAAAAATTAGTCAATTGTGAGTCCCAACAATTAGATCTATCTTGATCCTCGTTATTTATAAATTTCTCACCCATATTATATTAATACACATTAATATTTTAATTTTCCTAAGTTTAGACATAGGGTCTCATTAAAACACTAATTATATATATATCTCTCCATATAGGTGGAATTTCTCCAAACAATTTCTGGGTGTTGGAGATCTCATGTGCCTTAGCCTCTACACCAATTTTCATGGGTAGAGCACATCGAATGCTACCCAAAATCAACACTCCGTCTTAGCGAGGAATGTGCTCTAGTAATTTTTCACCATTGAAACATCACACTGATCCTTCACATCGGTACATGTGCTGATGCTTGGCCTGCTGCCTCACATCCCATGCGCTGATGCTTCCTGTACTACTACCCATGACACTACCACTACCACCGCTACATCTGTATTGTAGCTCCCTCTCAACATGCTGCATCATGCTGTCCATAGCACTGCCACTACTAACTACTGCATTGCAAATCAATTACTGAGAAGTAAGTAAATGCCTTCTCCCAACCACTCACATCCCAGTGAGTCTAGAGACCTTGTGATGCTAAAGCTACCTATGCTGCTAACTCATGCTCCCTCTGCTACTATTGTGCTACTGCAACCTCTTCTATGCCTCTTGCACTGGTGCAACCTCTATTACGCTGCTACAAAACTCTACACTCTAGCCCTGCCTTTCTGCTCCACCACACTTTTCTCCACTCAACACCTATCATCATGCTACTTTCATTAAGGGCTCCCATAGGCGGATGTGATCCAAGAGTTTGGGCACCTCAAGGATCTTGCCCTTAGTATGTAGTCCTCCTAACTACAACTCGATGTCTGCCCACTAGTATGTAGGTGCATGAGAAATCATGGAACAATCATCATCAATATCGACCTCTTTCTCCTCCTTAGTTGGAGCTGTCTTTGAATCATAAGATTATCCCTTATCTTTCTTCCTAGGGCATTGAGATGAATAATGTCCCATATCCCCACAGTTGAAGAACTTGACCTTGGAGATGTCCTTCTTCTTCCTCTTTTTAACCCCCTGCTGTCTCGCAGATGCTAGAGCCATCCTCCTCTTTCTTGACTTGAAATCACTTACCACTACTCCCCGCCTTGGCTAATCTCCTGATATCTTCTTATCAAAGACATTCCCACATATCCTCTCAACTAGGGAGAGTCGCTCTAGTCAATATGCTTTGGATGAATGCCTCCCAGTCTTCAGAGATTGCATTCAGAGCAGTCCTGACCATAAATCTAGATCTGGTGTAGACCCCAGAGAATTAAGATGGTTGCGAATTCCTTGCAACCTGAGGAGGAAGTGATCTATCTCCTATCCTTTATGAAATTGATATGACCTCAAATGATTCTCTAGTAGTATCTTCCACTACATGGAAGGGCCCTAGTATGAGGTGTTTAGGGCCTCCCAAATCTCCCTTGCTATGTTCTTCTCAGCAATATGTGGTATGACATGATCTTTGAACCTATTTAGGATCATTCATTTCACCTTCGCCTCAGCCTCCTCATACTTCTCATTAGGAGATGGGTCAGCTGGGATAGTGTTGCGGCCAGCAACAAACCCCCTTTTTATTTAGTTTTAGTAATAAAGCTAAATAAATGGGGACTCTTCTAAAAAATAAAAACTAGCACTTATGTTTCCCTTTGAATAAAACATGCTATCAAAAACTTAGGAGAACACCCGCAAAACCCAAAAAACTTAAGTTTTATGATAGATTCCAAATAAAATCATTCTCTCAATAATAAAACATCGGATCACAAAAGGTAACAGGAGAACATCATATAAACAAGCTATCTGAAATTGCGAAAATGCGATGCGAGATCGCGTGCCTTGAAAACCCATCGCGTATCGCAGATTTTATACGCTGCAAGTATCGCCTAAGGTAAACATCCCAATCTGGTGATATGCGATAAGGAATCTCGCAAATCGCATCTCGTGCATGCATAAGGTAATAAATGATTTTTAACAAATGGATTAGTGATATTGTGATCTGCGATATTGCGAAGCAAATCACAAAATCGCTTTATCGCAGATCTGCAGGGCTCATCGTTCAATAATTCATTTCTCGTAATCTGATACCAAGTTATGGAGATTAATATCAATTTAATAGTTAGTAGGTGGTCATTTATGAGATAAGATTTAGATCTGATTGAAAGGTTATTCCACGTAGGGTGATATATTTAATATCATTTCGGCATTAAGAGCATTCCTGTAACCTTATCTTTTACCATTATTCTTTCCTTGCTTGTAAATTTGTAGGAGCGGCAAGAAGAATAATATACGAAGCAGTGTGCAGTACGTAATGGGAAAGAAGGGAAAATCTCTGGTTGCAGAAGACAAAGAAATGACGCCCTTATACATAGACACCACTTGTAATAGAGATGCCGACATAACTACTTGGGAAGGCATGTACAGTGTGCTCAAAGAAGAAAAGCCAAGAGTTATGGAGGTCAAAGCAACAACATACTCACGTGGGTCATCTAAGGCATCAATCACTAAACTTGCATGTTTGTTCTTGCACCGAATAGCGACAAGACTGAAGATTCTTCCATACACGGACATGGTCAAGTGGGTACTGGAAAATGCCGATATATCGGACACACAATTCAAGACTCGAGGTCAAGACCTCGTTGACACAAGATTTAAGGCTTATGTATCATCTACCAGAGCCTCAAGCAACCTACAACAAATAGTTCATGGAGAAGTTCGCCAAAGAAATGAAAATTTGGCGGAATGTACCAAGAACTGGTCAGTAAGGGAAGAACCATTAAAAAAGAGCAAAGCGTGCTGACCAATGCTCATCAAAACCACACAAGAGGTGAAAATAGCACCTGGGAAGCCTGGATTAGAAAAAGGATGGAGTTTCCAATGCGTGATTAGCATCATCGCTGGGCAAAACCCCTCAAGAAGGAAAGCCCCTAAGCGTTCAATCCCATGTTGTTAAGTTATGGTATGTTCTATGCTTATAACAGTTTACTTCTTTTTCTTATTATATTCCATAGATTAGTAATCACATGTACATAAAGTAAAGTGTAGATAGAACATTAAACGATCGACAGAAAACAAGCCAAGACAAGAGACACAAGATGTGGCGGCTAGCCAGGGAAAAACCCCACAATGTGTGGGGAAACTCTTTGATCAAATCTTCTTTTATATTCAATAATTCAGCAAAGGGAAATAATAAAATAAATCTGATTCATATCAGCAGTAGGAAACCATATATCAACAACATCAGCATTAGCGGCTTCATTATCAAACTAGGGTAGATGATATCTCACAAACCGACCATCGGATTGACTTCATTCCACCACCAAAAGTTGCAGCTTCTAGAGGAGGTTTAGATGAACCTACAACGTAGTTCCAAAGAGGATATCTTCTAGGCCACGTAGGTCAATCTTTACTTCTGCAGTTGCAGCTTCAGATTCAACAACTTCCGGCTTCACATGTGTGAGAGAGAGACCCATTTCTGTGCAGTAGAGAAGAGACTCATTTCTGCGCAGTAGAGAGAGAGAGATATGTGATGATATGAGTGAGACCAAATGAGGAAAATACCTCTTATATTTATACACAATGTTGGTGTTTGAATAGATGCGGCTGTTGGGCTTCTGAGCCTACATGAGTTGTAGGTTGGCTTGATAATAATTCCATAATCAAAATAAATTCATATCTCCATGAATACTTATCATGATCAGATGATCTTTATATCAATCCTACACCTCTCGACGAGAGGAATCTAATAAAAATGCTATCAGCCATGAATAATATGACCCACATGAAGTTTTGCCTTAGTTTCCAATTTTAACACTCCCTCTCAACCAGGGAGAACTTCATCTGCAATTTGTCTATTGGTTGTTACTATTCATCCATAAAATGCACTGTCCTGTATAGGCTGACCCTTGCCCTACTCTACTCTATTCTACCTATTATGCTTTGTCTTGTTCTGACCTGTACTGATCGATACTATTTTTCTCTGCTCTTGCATTGTTCTGTTCTGCTATGCTTTTGTCTGAATTATGAAGAAGAAGAAATGATCGAGGATCTATCATACTGACTCAAATTTAGTCTCAGAGTATGTACCACTGGTCCCAGACCAGTCTCAACCAACCTTAAGTCAGCATCATAGTGAGTACAACTCCACTGGTCCTAGACCAGTATCATCCTCCATTGAGTCAAAATCAATCTCAGAGTGCATACCACTGGTCCCAGACCAGTCTCAGCCGACCCGAAGTCAGCTTCATAGTAAGTACCACTCCTACCACTGGTCCTAGACCAGTATCACAGTGTCAGAGAGTGTACCACTAGTCCCATACCAGTCTCAACCGACCTGAAGTCAGCGTCATATTATGTACCACTCTCACTGGTCCTAGACCAGTACTACGCTGACACAAATTCAGTCTCGGAGTATGTACCACTAGTCCCAGACCAGTCTCAACTGACCTGAAGCCAGTGTCATAGTATGGTACAACTCCTACCACTGGTCCCAGACCAGTATCGCAGTCTCAAAGAGTGTACCACTGGTCATAGACCAGTCTCAACCAACCTGAAGTCAATGTCATAGTATATACCACTCTCACTGGTCCTAGACTAGTACTGCACTGACACGAAGTCAATCTCGAAGTATGTACCACTGGTCCTAGACCCGTCTCAACCGACCCAAAGTCAGCGTCATAGTATGGTACAACTCCTACCATTGGTCCCAGACCAGTGTCATTGATCCCAGATTAATGGAGGTCATCCTAGCGTAGGGAGTACGGTAGATACAACGATGCATCCATCGGTACTACTATGGTCCCTAACTTCATTTCCCTTCTCATTGATCAGATGAGAGATTTCCATATTTCGACTGCAGGTAGGTTGCTCGATAAGAGAAAAATCATTTCCTTCCTCACATGAGCAACACCAATCTTACTTACAATCGCATGGAGACACATCATCAGGCTGCCTGGAACACATAATCTAGTGCCTCACAGAGAATAACACCTCTACACAGGAGAGCGAATCATCCTGTTCCACAAGAGAGCGAATCATCTTGTCCCACAAGAAAGCGAATCATCTTGTTCCAGTGCACACCACCAGGGGAGGGTGAGTCACCCTGTGGTCGTATGTTGCTCCAGTAAGAACCACAAGCTCTCAGAGCTTCTAGAGCTCAATGTATGAAACATGCAGGATCCTTGTACAAGGGTTTCTTGATGACTCTAAGTCGTTTGGAAAAATCATAGATTAGATCTTTCCTTGGGGCTTTGACAAGGTGTATCGACCCATACATCATCTTAATGCGATGGAGCCTCCTTTCTCATCGACTTACCATATCCTAGATGATGACTATTTTCTGGAGAAAACGAAGAATACATGATTCCTCAATAATTGAATCCCACCTCTAGTTGTTACAGAGAATCACAATGGTATGTGTTCAAACAGCTCACCGAAGAGCTTCCCCAACCAGGCAGCTTCATACGAGATCATACTCGTAGATATGTATCTGGTCTCGGTGGTGCTTATGGAAAATAACTTCTGCTTCCTACTCATTCAATATATCGAAGCAGAATCCAAAGAGAAACAACACTAAAAGTGCTCCAGTGATCCTCCACACTACCTGCCTAATCAACATTCGAATAATCATGCAATTTCATTTTTCTGGTAGTGTATCTCAATCCATTAGTAATTGTGCCATGAAGATATCTTAGAAGATTCTTGGCATCAGTGCAGTGAGGCTCAGCAAAATATGAGCTCATAGTACTAACTGCAAAACATATGTTCGGATGAAGGTTCACCAAGAACATCAACGCAAATGAGTTTTTGAAACTCAGAGGCATTTCTCAAATCTGGTCCGACATCACTACCATATAACTTCTAAAAGTCAAGATCCTCGAGGTAGTCATAGGCTTGCAGTCCATCATACCAAATCATTCCAATATCTTTACCACATATTTTCCATGAGATAGGAAAATTTCCCTTGACTTTTGCCATACTTCAAGTCCTTGGTCCTTCATTTCAAATTCAGAAGTCAACTCCCTCTTACGTTTGTGAATGAGAGGGTTTGCACCTGCTAGAAAGAGGTCATCCACATATAGCACCAATATGAGAGGCTTATCATTTTCAACCTTAAAGTAAAGGTTAGGATCGGCTTCACTCCTAGTGAATCCCAGCTTCATCAAGTAGCTGTCGATCCTCTCATACCATGCTTGGGGTGCTTACCTTAGCCCATAGAGAGCCTTCTTCAACCTACATACATGAGATTTTCAATCATAAATCTCAAATCCTTCGGGTTTCTCCACGTAGACCTCTTCTTTGATCGAGCCATGTATGGAGTATCAAAGAAGGTATGTTTTGATGGTTATTTCAATATCTTTTCATTAGGACTTATAAGCCTTTTTGCATTAGAAACTTAGAAAATAATAAAGAATTATAATGAAACATGTGAGATTAATAGAGAACGCTGATAATTGTCATTCCCATGTACAGGAGGGAGGAAAAATGGAAAGTGGCCATCTTAAAGGAAAAGACAAAGATGAATTAACTGCTGTCCCTTCAATGGGAGACCGCGTGCAAACCAGATCAAAATGGACTAACCCAGGAAAGGAAGCGGAGATACCAGCTTGGCGCATAAAAGAGAAGAAGTAACTCGAGATTAACAATTTTGCGAATCCCTCAGGATCTTAGATCCTGAGGGATCACTGTTTTATCTATTTCTGCATCTAGATATCTCCGTCGTCATCCTTATATAAGGGATAGCGTTGTTGGCTAGAGGGGGATGACTTTTTGTAATTTATTTTAAGAAAGATCAAGACTATGATCGTTATGTTCTGTTAAGACTTGAGTTACTGTAATTTTACTTAATGCATTAATACAGACTTGGTTACTCTCTTATCTTTGAGCCTGGATCAATTTTAAGCGATGTACCCCTGGAGGCTAAGGGCCCGACCCTAGAGGATACTTTCTCTTGTACCATTACGGGTGGTTTCTGTGTGGTTTGTTTATCAACTTGATCTCGTAATCTGTTGTGTTTTATAAAGTTTATGTTACATGCTCTGTTGTGTTTAACCATTTAATGTTCCTGCAAACAAAAGTGTTGTATTGACGCTGCATCATGTTACCATTCCTTTAAGTGTTGGTATAATATGGTTAATCTCTACAGGATACTATCATTCCATTACAGAGTTTTATGCGATTGTGCCTTAACATTACAGCATTTATCTTGAAAGTTCTGATTTCACTTGATTATTGAATCCTTGGATATTACTATTTTCATCTTGAGATGCAATCTATGCTTTTACTTAGAGCGATAACGGAGTCAGATTAAGCACATTGTGTTTATATGGTTTTTAGTGTTGTTCCATCTTGGATCCGTAGGTGGTGCTGTTCCATAGTGTGTGTACATCTTTAGGAATGAAGGATTGATGTTTGGATTGGTGTGATTGAATAGATTTACAGCTTGTTGAACTTAGTTACTGCTTATTTTCTTAAGTGCTGTTTCATTTCTGAATTGCTGTTTCATTTCTGAATTGCTGTTCCATTTCTGAATTGCTGTTTCATTTCTGAATTGCTGTTCCATTTCTGAATTTCTATTCCATTTCAAGATTGCTGATTTGCTGTTTTCTTTTCTTATTTATTAAGGATGATCTCAGGCTGTAGTGAGCATTGGCATCTGCTACCTGGCTCCCAGACCCCTGATCCGTTCTCATCAGTTACGAAAGGGATGGGTTATTGCTACCGAACCCTTGACTGATGCGCTGTTCTATTTTGTTGTTGTTTTCTTTACCTTCCGTTTCATTTCTTGTTTGTTAAGGATGATATTAGGCTGTAGTGAGAATTGGCATCTGCTACATGGCTCCTAGAACCCTGATCTATTCTCATCAGTTACAAAATGGATGGGTTATTGCTACCGAACCCTTGACTGATGCGTTGCTCTATTTCATTGCTGTTTTCTTTACCTACTGTTTCATTTCTTATTTGTTAAGGACGTTCGTAGGCTGTAGTGAGCATTGGCATCTGCTACCTGGCTCCCAGACCCTTGTTCTATTCTCATCAGTTACAAAAGGGATGGGTTATTGCTACCGAACCCTTGACTGATGCATTGCTTTATATCCAAACGTGTGATTTAGCCTTTTGAAGTAGTTAAGTTGTAGACACGCATTAATTTACTTTTGTAGTTTTAAAACAACTGTACTATGAGCATTACTCTGACAAATGCTAAGCCTCAGGCTGAGACACTCTTTGAAATAGCAAAACGTTCCCGGATTGACATATTAATGTGAGGTAACTAGAGGTGAAAGAGACCCTTTTTATAGCTCTACATTTTGGCGCTGTTGCCGGGGAAAGAGTGTAGCCATTTGTTCTTTTTTTTCAGAGTAGTGTACGAACCTGTTAGGGAAGAATTGGGTTTTGAAAACGGAAGGTAAGAACCTACATACGGAGCATGTAAAAGCTCTACTCCTTTGCCCGCTTTCCTGTAGATTTGCTGCTATCTGCTTAAGAAGGATTTAGTAGCTAAATTGAGTGCATGACTAAGCAGAAAAAGCCAGAGAAAAATTCCAAACCTTTACCAAAGCCAGAAAAAGCTAAGGGGCAGGTGACCCTTGGTCGATCAACCTTCATAGACGAGATCTATAAGAAAGTCGAATCTCAGCCTTCAGTAGGACCCAGGAAAGTTATTTCCAAACAACCTACTAGCTCCCTTCAGGCCACAGGTTCACCATCCGTAGCCTTTGATGAGGTGCATAGTCAAACTGATGAACAGGACTTTCAAGAAATTGAAAATTCTATTCTAGAACTATTGCAGGAAGGGAATTTCAGTAATCTTTGTGAAGGTGAAGGGGAAACAGGGGAGACTGAGGAACTGGGATCTCCTCTCAGGATAACTTAGCCATTGAGTAGCCCAGACAAAGGGAGTGCGGCAAAAATTATTATTGAAGGGACCCAATCCCCTTAGACAAAAATCCCAGATAGAGGAAGTGCTATTAAAAATGTTCCTGTTAAAGCCATTCCCTCTCAACCTAGGAACACCCTCCTAGATATTCCGAAATAGCTCAAAATCTACCAAACACCCAAACCTCTACATTACAATACCCCATAGTGGATTCTGCAGAAAATGCCCCCATGAAAGCAATCCCTCTTCAACATATCCCTACATTTCACGGGCTTACATTAGAGGACCCGAATGCATTTTTATTTGAATTTGATGTATTGTGCAGGGGATATGATTACACCACTGACCCCCAGAAACTAAAACTGTTTCCCTCTATCCTGAAAGGGGCTGCTTTAAGATGGTTTATGGGATTAGGTGATGGGGTTATAAATAACTGGGAACAAATGAAAGAATCTTTTCTAAAAAAATATCAAGGTTATTGTAGGTCTAGAGAACTAAAAGATGAAATATTCTAGATGATAGCTAGACCAAATGAAACATTAGAAGAGTATGTGGAACATTTCCAGTATAATATACAAAGATCTCCCTATGGATCACTGCCTTTGCCCGATAACGTGTTGAAAACATCACTAATAAGGGGCATGAAAGAGAAATGGATCGAAACATTAAACATTATGGGGTAGGGGATATTTATTAGGAAAGTTTTGCTGACATAATTGATTTATGCATCAAGAGTTCGAGAGGTAGTACACGAATCAAACCAGCGGAACATGATCGGTTTGCAAGAGAAAATAAAATCCCATCAGAAGGAGTAACGCGTGTGGAAATTGGAAATTTATTTGAAAATTTTAAAACTGATATACTAGGAACACTGACTACACAATTGGACGCTTTGCAGGCCAAGCAAAATCAAATGGAGGCATAACATAATCTGGCAATCTTCTGCCCCAGATGCAGGAAGAAGCATAGCCATAAGGAGTGTCCACTAGATACAGTCCAAACATGCACCATATGTACAAGGGATCACTCTACAGAAAATTGTCCCTCACTACCTGGATTGAAAGTAGTATATAAGGAGGCAGAAGAAGAACCAGAAGCAATATA
Organism: Pinus taeda; assembly: GCA_000404065.3. Taxonomy (NCBI): domain Eukaryota; kingdom Viridiplantae; phylum Streptophyta; class Pinopsida; order Pinales; family Pinaceae; genus Pinus; species Pinus taeda. The sequence goes on along the minus strand of APFE030498355.1, from coordinate 9,008 downwards.
TTTGCTCAACCAGCGCTGTCAGTGGAAGCCGCGACAAACTGATATGTTTTCAGACCCAGCTTCTCCTTTTCAGTATCCACAATATAATGCTCAATAATATAAGACATGGCAAAGTCAGTTTTAGTGAACCCGTGGTTAAATCAGACGAGCCATTCTGGTTGGTCGAATCCTCCTTATCCCCCACCATACTGGCAAAGCAACCCTTACCCATCACAATGGACTCCCCCTACTTCACAAAGCTCAGCCTGGCAGACTAACTGGCAGAGACCAACACAGCAACCAATAGGAAATATTCCTCTCCCTCAACCTACACTGCCATCTTTACAGCAAAATCCCCAGTCTAATCTGAGACCTCAACTCCCAGCCCAACCCAATCCCAATCCAAATAACAAATCGGTCCAAGCTCTCCAAATCTTAGAAACACTAGAAGAAGGACCCGATCTAAGGGAGTGTAATGATCTTCAGCTAAGATCTGGGCGTATTATTCAAACTGAGGGAAATAAAATAGTTCATATTGAAGATCAGTTACCTAGAGAACATCTGTCACAAGAGGAGGATGTGAATAGACAACAAAATCATAATCAAGCAACCACATCCTCTCCCCCGTTCCCAGAACGATTAGTCATACCTCGACCTATACAACAACCTGATTTTGACATTCTGGAGAATTGCAAAATTTGTACATAAAAATTCCATTCCTCCAAGCCATTCAAGACATCCCGATATACACAAAAACTATTAAAGAATTGTGCATAAAAATACCAAGGAGGAATATAATAAATAATCCAAGAGTTCAAGTAGTCGGCACTTTATCTGACCTATTATCAGGAAAGGAAACACCCATTAAGTATGAAGACCAAGGAAACCCAATAGTAACTGTCCAAATTTATTGTCAAACCTTGCCCAATGCCTTAGTTGATCATGGAGATGCAATCAATATATTGAAAACTGCTACTTGCCAAAAGCTAGGCATTACATCTGCAGAACCCACCTCCACTTTGTTAGAATTGGCTGACCGATTTGTGGTTAGGCCGGAAGGCATACTACATGATGTCATGGTCTCGGTTGACTCCTAGGAATATCCAACTGATTTTCTGATAATAAATCCTAAAACCCGACTTGATGGACATCCATTGATCTTAGGAAGACCTTGGCTCGCTACTGCTGATGCCTATATCGGCTGTCGGCAAGGGAACATGATCATAACCAAGGGGTCGGATATCAAGAATTTAGTACTATATCCCCCAGCGCAGCCAAGCATCACAAATAGTTAAAACTAATAGGCACCTTGTATCATATCTTACTGATAACATTAGATCTCCATTAACTATACAAGAAGCACTTGAGTTCAAAGACCAAACAGAAGATGATGCCATCAGTAATTTCATTAGTCAAACTGAACTCACATCTCGTACCCAGTGTCATATGATAAAAGCAACATTCGATAACAAATTAGAAGAGGAACCTCTGAAAGATACACATGATCACACAATCCCTGTCACTTCTGTTGCACATAGTAAAATTGTGGAAATTGAACCTGGAAAAACCTTAATCATTAACGCCAACCTCACACCCGAAGAAGAAACAAACCTCATCCATATGTTAAGGAAATATAAAGAAGCATTTGCATGGGATTATCCTGATATGAAAGGAATTGAACCCCAATTATGTACACACCACATTTACATAGAAAATGATGCAAGACCTGTTAGGCAGCCTCAGAGAAGACTAAATCCTCATCTAAAAGAAGTAGTAAAAGCCGAGCTTCAAAAAATTTTAGATGTTAACTTCATCTACCCTATCTCTGATAGTAAATGGGTCTCCCCACTTATGGTGGTACCGAAAAAGAATGGGAAGTGGAGAATCTGCGTGGACTATAGGGAGCTAAATAAAGCAACACAAAAAGATCACTTTCCTCTCCCATTCATCGATCAAGTATTAGACACTTTGGCGGGGAAGAAATTATTTTCTTTCCTTGATGGCTTTAGTGGGTATAACCAAATACAAATTTCCCCTGAAGATCAGGGCAACACTACTTTTACTTGTCCTTGGGGAACATTCGCCTACCGAGTTTTACCTTTTGGCTTATGTAATGCCCCTGCCACATTCCAAAGGGTTATCCTTAACATTTTTGCAGATATAATAAATGAAGGACTAGAAGTATATATGGATGACTTTACTCCATATGGAGATGAGTTTGATCCAGCTCTGGATACACTAGAAAAAGTCTTACAGTGTTGCATTGCTACTAGGCTTTGTCTAAGCCATGAAAAATGTTATATGATGATGACAGAAGGACTTATTTTAGGACACTATATTTCAGCAGCTGGCATTCAGGTAGAACCATCCAAAATCCAAATACTTTTGCTTATTCCTACTCCTACTACTCAAATAGATGTACGTAGCTTTCTTGGATTCTCTGGTTACTACAGAAGGTTTATAGAACATTATTCACGTATTGCTGCACTCTTGTATGCAATAACTGGTAACGTTGATTTTCTTTGGACAGAGAAATGTGAACGTGCCTTCAAGGATCTGAAGAAGCTCGTATCTACAGCCCCAGTCCTTCAAGGACCAAATTGGGATATGCCATTCCAGATATCATTTGATGCCTCAGACACAGCCATTGGAGCGGTCCTTGGACAGGAGGAGGATAGAAAACCATATGAAATTTATTACATTAGCAAAAATCTATCCCCTGCTGAATTAAACTATACGGTCACTGAAAAAGAATTTTTGGGTGTTATACATGCTGTCAATAAGTTTAGACATTACATCACTGGATATCCTGTCATCTTGTAAACAGATCATTCTGCTATAAAATATTTAGTAAACAAGCCTATCACAAATGGCAGGATAACTAGATGGTTGATTTTATTGTAGGAATTTGATATTACAATCAAGGATCGACCCGGGAAAGAAAACCTGGTAGCTGATTTCCTCTCAAGAATGCCAAAGCCAGTTGATGCAGCAGCAGTTGAAGATCAATTCCCAGATGAACATCTCTTTGCTGTTGCTGTTCAAACACCCTGGTATGATGACGTTCCCAATTACCTAGCAGTAGGTAAGTTACCAAAGCATCTAACCCCTAATGAGCGAAAACAAATTGTTCAGCGAAGTACTAGATTTTCTTGGATTGGGGGCTATTTGTTTCACACAGGGGCAGACATGCAAATCAAAAGATGCGTTCGACATGACGAAATTTTTGACATATTGAAAGCCTACCATGACCAACCATGTGGTGGAAATTTCACTGATCGCAGGACTGCACATAAAGTATTACACACAGGGTATTATTGGCCCACAATTTTCAAAGATGCAAAGAAATTTGTCCAAGCATGTGATAGTTCCTAGAGAGCGGGATGCCCTAGTCAGTCAGATGAGATGCCTTTGAAACCACAGTTAGTCATCGAACCATTTGAGCGATGGGCTCTTGATTTTGTAGGACTAATCAACCCACCATCAAACTAGCAAACATACATTTTGGTGGCAACAGAATATGTCACCAAGTGGGTTGAAGCAGAAGCATTGCCAAGAGCCACAAAAGAATCTATTATACAATTCCTACTCCATCTATTTGTACAGTATGGCCTTCCAAGAGAGATAATTACAGATGGTGGACCACAATTTGCTGGGAATAGAATAGCTGCAACACTTAACAATTACCATGCCTAGCATAAAATTACTACTCCATATCACCCACGGGCAAATGGGCAAGTAGAAAGCAGCAATAAAATAATAGAAACAATTTTAACAAAAACTGTTAGATCACATAGATGTGATTGGGTTGCCAGACTACCTGAAGCACTGTGGGCTTATAGAACAACATGGAGAAGCACCACTGGTTACTCGCCTTATCAGCTAATGTTTGGAAAAAAACCTATTTTTCCTATAGAATTTGAAATCCAGACATTACGAACAGCACAAGAAGTTGGTTTAGACCTAACTAAGGCACATACTAATCGACTACAATAGATCAATGAGCTGGATGAAATTAGACTCTTTGCACTTAAACACACTGCCCTGATACAACAGCAGAGAGCTAAATGGCATGATGCTCTCATTAAAAATAAAGTCTTCCACGAAGGAGACTGGGATCTTTTATATGACTCTAGGTTTCAGGACTTCCCCGGGAAACTCCAGACTCATTGGCTGGGACGATATGAAATCTAGAAAGTACATGACAATGGTACTCTTACCCTAATTACTATTGATGGTTTTGGATATACCTTTAAGGCAAATGGCCATCGAGTCCGTCTTTATCGCAAACCACTTACTCGGGAGTCCTTCTGCCAACAGCTATGCCAAGACTCAGATATGGAGATCTTAGGGGAGGAAGACAAGTCTTCCTCACCTATAAGTCACTAACAAATTTACTTTTCTTTACAATATGTACATAACTTCTTGAATTATTTTTGTACATATCTTTGCAACAAGTTTTGTTACTTCTGCTGTTCCTTTTTCAAAAGGAACAACACTTTTTGTTTTTGCTGTTCCATTTTCCAAAAGGAAAAACACTTTTGATTTCTGCTGTTCCTTTTCCAAAAATGGACAACACTTTGGTTTTTTTCTGTTCCTTTTCCAAAAGGAACAAAACTTTGTGTTTCTGCTGTTCCTTTTCCAAAAGGGACAACACTTTTGCTTTCTACTGTTCCTTTTCCAAAAGGAACAACACTTTGTGTTTTTGTTGTTCCTTTTTCCAAAAGGAACAACACTTTTGATTTCTGTTGTTGCTTTTCCAAAAAGGGACAACACTTTGGTTTTTTGCTGTTCCTTTTCCAAAAGGAACAACACTTTGTGTTTCTGCTATTCCTTTTCCAAAAGGGACAACAGTTTTGCTTTCTACTGTTTCTTTTCCAAAAGGAACAACACTTTGGTTTTTTGCTGTTCCTTTTCCAAAAGGAACATCACTGTGTGATTTTTGCTGTTCCTTTTCCAAAAGGAACAACACTTTTGATTTCTTCTATTCCTTTTCCAAAGGAATAGCATGTGTGTGATTTTTGATGTTCCTTTTCCAAAAGGAACAACACTTTTTGATTTCTGTTTTTCCTTTTCCAAAGGAAAGACACGTGTGTGTTTTTAATGTTCCTTTTCCAAAAGGAACAACACTTTTGATTTTTGCTATTCCTTTTCCAAAAGGAACAACACTTTTGATTTTTTCTATTCCTTTTCCAAAAGGAACAACACTTTTGATTTCTGCTGTTCCTTTTCGAAAAGGAACGACACTTGAATGTTTTTGCTATTCCTTTTACAAAGGAACAACACTGTGAACTGTTGTTGTGCCCTTCCTCGAAAGGAACATTACTTATATGATTTTGCTCTCCTTGTGAAACAACTTGTTCCTTTTGCTATTCTAAATTGAGGATGCTTATTGCTAATTTTCTTTCAAGTCTTTTTGAATACGGCTATGCACTTATGTAATGGGAACAAAAACACAACATATAGAAATAAGTCAATCATAAATCACTATCTTTATAAGAAACTGCCCTGAATTGGTGAAAGGACACAAGGAAAGACATGCTTATTCATCATCTTTTGCTGCCATTGCTCTACTAATTCCGTTCTGATTGGTTATTTGTATCATGATGGTCTCTTTTTAATCCTCTTTGATTATCATTTAGCAATAAGAACAAAGGATCTATACCTTTCTATTGGGATATTAAGACTTCTTCCACCATTCCTACTCTTAAGGAGTGTTGAACCACCCTTTGTGTGTAAGCAAGAAAGGGTCTTTATGAAAAACAAGAAAAAGGGAAGAAAAACATGGTTTCTAAATTGTCAAATTGCAGGATAGGAAGTCTCATGACGAGCTGGCCTACCATGATCATCAGGACGGAAGCGAAGTGGCATTCCCATTATGGCCACCACACCAGGGAAATGGTCCAAAAGGTATATCAAACAAACAACCCTTGGAACATGTGGTCTCATCACGAGCCAACTTGCCCACTATTCGCTCCTTCCTTGTGAATGGCATTATGACTAACTGGTCACCAAGTCATCATAATGGCTTACATTTTGACATTGCACAATGTTTCCTGGAATACACAAAGGACTATGGTTCCAGGGGTGAAACAAACAACTCTTCCAAGGTTATGGACACCTGTCGGCAGCACAACACTGTTAATGGTATTGAAGTTGCATTTTTACACCAATAGGTAAGTAGATTGCATCCTTTTGTTTCTTATGCCATGGTAATTAATTATATGATATTACCCGATTATATAACGCATGACTATATATTATCACCAATCATTACACAACTAGTGACAATGACCGCATGAGACTCTCTATTTACGGAAAATGTCTTATCCCCGAAATTCCATCAAATCACGCAGTCTCTTACGTATTAAAGCGACGTAACTTTATACCTCGATTTCAGTAATAGGCTGTTTTTTGTAAGCATGGCATATTGCCATACGCTGTTCCTTAAAGACCTTGCGGCAAAACGGGTGTTGCTCCTTTATTTGACGATTGCGACAACCTATCACATTGTGGGGGGGAGGGTAACCTCATCATTCCCCAGAGCACGTGTCAGCCCGTCATTTGAGAGATTGTGTACTCGGGCACAACATGGCTCAACGGTATTATCTTTTTCTATTTTTTGTTTTCTTCTGCATGAGTTGCTGTTCAAAGCCATTTCCACTGCATACGCCGTAGCATTAGAGTTTGAACAAGTGATATGCCATCGGCTTCTCTGCGTTTCAACAAACAGCTGCCGTCCCTTTGAAGAATTTGCAGTAAAACTATGGGAGGAAGGTCAGTTTGCAGAGAACTGCAAGTGTTAACTGTTTCAGCTGCAGCTCAGAAAATCTTGAAAAAAGTAGGATGGCTGACCTATCTCAACCGCCTGAAGGAGTCCAATGAAATAGTAGCGATTGAATTTTTACAGAATTTGCAAGAAGACTACTCCACAGTAAGAGGAAGATGAATAGCAGTCACCGATGACATAATAGCAGAAGTCTCGGGACTACTAGTCACTGAACTAGTATGGATGATAAAGAAGGAAAGGTTGCAGAAGATTTTAGAAATCTTTCAGGACGAGGGCCAGAGCTTGACAATTCGAGGAAAGGGGGTGCTGCCAGCAACACTAGGAGAGCCGTGGGTGGAATTAGCAAAAATCATCCAAAGCTACATCACCTGTGAAGGCAGAAAAGACGTGGTAAGACCATGACATCTTAAACTCCTAGCTTTTTTAAAACAAAAATGTTCTGTGAATTTACCTGCATTGTTGAATTCACTACTTCATGATGTTGCACGAAGTATGAAAAGAGCACAACACGTAGAGTCAGTCGTTAGCCATCACAGATTAATTCGGTTGATAGTTAACTATAGTCTCACCCAACAACATAGTAGCTGGGAAGAACTAGTTACCATTATCAATGGAGGGTTGGCCACACCTGAATGTCCGAAAAATGAAAACAAGTCACTAGCACACCCCAATGTTCAAAAAAACAAAAGTAGGACACTTGCACACCGGAGCAACCTGAAAAATGAAAGAAATATGAAAAACGGAAAAATGTCACCAGCACACCCAAATAACCAGAAAAATGCAGAAAATCGGCCCAGCTCGCATGGCTACGAGGGGGGCTGGAGAATCCCCAGGAAGGCACGAGCCAGACAATAGAAATCGAAGATGAGAAAATCCCAAGCGAGGATAAGGAAACAGAAGTACACAATGAGGAAGCAGAGCAACCTATAGAGGCTGAAACAGAAGAAGAAGACGACGAGGAAGCAGAGCAGTCTGCAGAGGCAGAAATAGAACAAGAAGATGACGAGGAAGCAGAGCAGTCTGCAGAGGCAGAAACATAAGAAGAAGAAGAGGAGGCAGAGCAATCTACAGAAGGAGAAGAAGAAAAAGATGAGCAATCTGAAGAGGAAGGAGATGAGGGAAAAGAAGCCAAGCAGTCAGAGCAGGAGGAAGGAATGGAACAACAGGAAGGTAGCCCATTACAAGACCCATTAGGGGAAGATGAATTGGCCAAAATTTTGGCCAATATGGGTGAATATGGCCAACCTCTGAGTCCATCAGACCTCCATGCCGTAGAGAAACCCTAGGAGAAAGATGCACCCGAGGAATTGCATGCAGAAGAGGCGGAAGTAGAAAATTTTTCTGTTCATGATGAGAAGATGTCAGAAAATGCTGAGCAGGAACAACCTGTTCCTAATCAGAAGGCACCAGAAGAAAGTCCAGAGGAAATAAGGATAGAAGAAGAATTAGCCCAAGAAATAATAGAGCCAATTAAGATTCTTGCCCCAGAACAGCCACCCCAGGAAGAAAATCAAGAAGCTAGCTGCAGTCCAAACCGCAACAAACAGCCTGCTGTTCCTTCTAAAGAAATGGCAGAAATAAGGGAATTACGAAAGGAACAACAGAGATTATTGAACATAATAGTCTAGTTTCACCAGCAGATTAGGGTTCTAAAAGCGAGGCAAAGGGTAAAAGGGACTACAGGAAGAAAAGGTCTAACCACACCAGTAAAATCCCTTAAGGGCAAGAGGCGGAGGACCAGAATCCATCCTACTACTCAAAACCCTGACAAAAGCCAAGCTGTTGTTCTAAATGAAGCTGAAAAGCAGACTGCTGTTCCAATTGAAAAGGAATAGAAGTGGGTTGGTGTTCGTGTTAAAATTGAAAAGGATGATAAGATAGCTTAGACGGAGGCACCACCTTTAGGAGTAATAAGGGTTCTGAACTCGAAGAAGCACAATAAGAAAGTTTAGGTAAAGCTCCTGGCCTCCACGGCTACATGGAAAAAGGATCCGAAAACGATAAACCTTCACAAAGGTTTGAAGCAGGCCCAACAAGAAGCAGAAAAGCTTAGGGAGCAAACGGTCCCCAGAGAAAAATATGAAGAACTACAACAGCAGCTAAGGAACGTCAACTTATCTGAAAGCCAAGCCTTCAAAGGATGGCGGAGGGAACAAGAGAAACTTGCAAAGGTAACTCGTAGATTAGATGTAGTTATCAAACAGATGGATACCTTGTGTTCTCTATACAATGACGTCCT